>PVKB01005480.1:0-95542 GCA_004027205.1 Ctenodactylus gundi | reverse complement strand
AATCACAAGTTCAAGCCCAACCTCGATAACTTAAGCTGGGCCCTGTCTCAAAACAGACAACCAAAAAAAAAAAAACAAAAACAAAAACAAAAAAAAAACACCTAAAAAATGAGCTGAGGATGTAGCTCAGTGCAAGGCCCGGGGCTGGATCCTTAATACCGCAAAAATAAACAAACAAAAAATACCATATCATTCATAATTTCACTGTGAACTAAGCAGCATAGATTTATATACACTAGGTATCAACAGAAATCATTTGCATGCGGGTGAGCCAAGTCACAGACACATCCTGTGGTCCCTTGAGAATCTGAGAAAAACAATTTTTTTTTTTTTTGAGACAGTCTTGTTGTGTGGTCCATGCTGGTCCTGAACTCACTATGCAGCACAGGCTCAAGGCAATCCTCCTGCCTCAGCCTTGAATGCTGGGATTATAGGTGTGCACTACCTTGCCTGCCTTATATGGTGGTAGGAAACAGAATCCAGGGACTTGCACTGCAGAACTATGACCCCAGCAGCAAGAAACACAATATTCTCATGGACAACTATTGTTCTTCACCTACGTGACAGGGAGATGGAGAAACAGTTCGCTTGTCACTCACAGATAAACCCCACGCAGGTGCCCTAACACTGTCATCATAACATATGCCCCTCCTCTATCAATCTGTGAGTGGGTTCCCTCTTGCTGCAGCCCCCCAACTTGCCCTTCTCCAAAGAGAAGGACCAGACATCCACACTCAACATACAGCAAAAAAAGGAACAAGAGAAAAACCCAGGGAATACAAGTACAGAATCAGGAGCCAGGTGCCATGAGGAAATTCACCCTAAGAGGCTTTTGCTTCTCCAGCCAACCCCATGTATGTGGGCAGGAAGAGCAGAAATGTGCACTCATCAGAGTACTCACTGTGATAGATGACAAGGACATATCATAATACGATACATGATATGATTTCATAAAACAATGTCCCACTTCTTGGATAAATAATTCAAGATTATGAGCCTGGACTTACGGCACATGCCTATCACCCCAGCACTCTAGGAGGCTGGGGTAGGAGGGCTGCAAGTCGGAGCCCAGCTGGGCAACATATGTACATAAATATGGTTCTCCAGGGTTATGTGGCTAAAAGGCTATTTCCTTATGAAGCTCAGGTCATGGGGGCTGGTGGCGTAGTGCAGTGGTTAGAGTGCTTGCCTAGAAAGCATGAGGCTCTTAGTTCAATTCCCCAGCACCGCATAAGAATTAGCCAGGCCTTGTGGCATACAACCTGTCATCCCAGCACTTGCAGGCAGAAGCAGAAGGATTATTGGAGTCTGAAGCCAGCCTAGACAAAATAGTGAATTCAAGACCAGCCCTGTCTGAGACCCTGTCTTAAAAAAATAAATAAAATAAAAAACAAACCACAACTCAAGTCATGAATTAATGCCTGACACAAACATTGAGGAATTCCTTTTTGGATTTTTTTTTTTTTTTTTTTGAGATAGGGTCTTGCTCTGTAGTCTAGGCTGGTCCTGAACTCACTACGCAGGCCCAGGCTGGTCTTGAACTCACGGCAATCTTCCTGCCTCAACTTCCTAAATAGTGGGATTACAGCTGTGCACTTCCACACCGGTTAACATGGTGCTGTGGAATCGAACCCAGGACCAACCTTGCACTTGCTAGACAAGAGCTCTAATTGCTGAGCTATACCTCAGTCTGCACTCAGAAATTTCTAAAGCCTTGTATGAAAAGAACCCCCCTGTCGCATTATAGTTATAACTCCTCTACAATCATCATGTTGTCTGGACTGCGGTTCCCAATGTTGTTGCCTCTATGGAGCTATTCTGAGTAGCTTATTCAGGAACAGCTAATACCACCAGCATTAAGAGTAACCAGCCAGATGGACCCAGGCCTGCAATTCCAGCACTATGAAGTCTGAGGCAGGAGGATCACAAGTTCAAGCCCAGCCCGGGCAACTTAGTGAAGCCCTGTCTTGAAATAAAACAAACAATGAGCATGCAACACCTGAGATCCCTTTTCCAACAGACATTGGATGAAGAAGTACACATGCTTAGAGAATTTGGGCATTACACAGGTACCCACAAACACCGTGTCCACACTTTGTTTTTTAAACTTGATAAAATGATTACTGAAAATGTCCCGGGTATTTAGTTGGTTCTGAGAAACAGAGAAATCATTCATTGGCTGGATAAAAGCCTTAAGATCTAGGTTCAAAGCCGGGCCTGGTGGTGCAAGCCCATCATCCCAGCACTCTGGGAGGTCGAGGCAGGAAGACACCAAGTTCAATCCCAACCTGGACAACTTTTCAACTTAGTGAGATCCTGTCTCAAAATGAAAACTAAAAAATGAGCTGTGGATGTAGCCCAGTGTGAAGGTGCCAGTCTCAATCCCCAGTAGCAAGCATACACGTGCACACAGAGAGCTCCTAATGCTAAGTCTCAGGGCATGTGTCTCAGTATCCTACTGTATGATCCCTCCAGGCCCATATCCTTGGCTACAAATACACATAAGGCCTGGCCTAACCTAATGGAGTTCTGAAAATATGGAGTATAAATAAAAATAAGAGCTTATTTGAAAAGAGAGCGTTAGGGGCATAACTCAGTGATTTAGAGCCCTTGCCTACCATGTGCAAGGCCCTGGGTTTGATTCCCCAGTACCACATAAAAATTCACCAGGCATGGTGGCACACGCCTATAAATCCAGCACTTAGAAGGCTGAGGCAGGAGTACTGCCTTGAGTTTGAGGCCAGCCTGGGCTATATAATAAGTTTAAGGATAGTCTAAACTACAGAGTGAGATTCTGTCTCAAAAAAAAAAAAAAAAAAAGGAAAAAAAAAAAGGAGCTCCTACTTGCAGGAGTTTGGGGTGGATTTCAGGAAATAAGACCACAAAGGCAGGAAGCTGGTTCCGGAGTGAATGGAGCATGACTGGCTCCACAGGAGATTCCTCTGCATGGTGCCCAGGGCGGGGGACCGAGGGCATGAGACCCCGTAGTGCTACCTTCTCAGGGTCAGGGACTGATGGGGGCTTGTAAAGGCTGAGCCCCGTAGAAATAGAGGCTGTGCATGAACAGGGAAGGCCACTGAGTGCAGCAAGGCTGGGGATGTGGGGACAGAAGAGCAGATTCTGGATGCAACTACAGGCAGTCCCAGCAAGGGAGGTTCCCCTTCCCCACTGGTGGGCACTCAGACCGGGGACCACTGGCCAGCCTCTTCCTAGCACACCTCCAAGGTGGCTCACCAATCCCCGCACAGGGATTAGAACAAGATGACACTGTGATCTTCTGGTCTCTGGGAGGCAGCTTGAGGTGGTCAGGGCCAACATGGAGATTATGGTGTTTCTCGTTGCTGGGAGCAGTTTGCCCTGCCTGCTCTGCTGTCTTCCTTCCTTTCTTATCCATGCACATACTAGGACCAGGGCTTAAGTGGGAGGGGAAAAGCCTGGCCTCACCATACAGGCCTGTCATGCCAGTATTCTAGAAGGCTGAGGCAGGAGGATTGCAGGTTCAAGCCCAGCCCGGGTAACTTAGCAACTTACAGAAACTCTGTCTCAAAAATAAGTAAATAAATAAATAAAGCTAGCTCTACAGGTAGTAAGCATGTGGTCTGCAGCAAGCAGATATCTAAACAGGGATCCATGTGTCACATGGACCACCAGACAAGTGACTTATGGTACGTCACAACCCAAATACTCTATTAGCCAAGTGCGGTACTCATGCCTGTCATCCAGCACTCGGAGATTCAGGACCCGATCGCCTGCACTACATAGAGCAATACCCTATCTCAAAAAAAAAAGGAAAGAAAAAATTCCAAATATTCTGTCCTAGCCTGACACAGGTCCTCTATCCACATGAATCCAGGAATCTAACCCAATAGCTAGACAAATTTTTTTTCCCTGAAGAGGGCAGACAGGAAATGTTTTAGGTTTCTCAGGCCATATATACAGACCTGCTGCCACATACTCTTTGGGGTCAGACAACTGTCGAGATCTTTTTTTCCCTCTTTTTGAGACAGGTTTTTGTTCTGTAGCCCACGCTGGCCTTGGCCTCACAGCAATCCTCCTGGATCAGCCTCCCAAGTGCTGGGATTACAGGCGTGCATCACCACGCTCAGTTTTATGTGGTGCTGGTGAACTGAACTTGGCGTCTTGTGCTTGTTATGCAAGCATTTTAACTGTTATGTCATTCTTTCAGCCCCTGTTGTATTTTTTTAATCCTTGCATAACCCCTAAAAATCATAAGTACTATTTCCAGATTGTTTTTTTTTTTTCACATACAAAAACCCAACCACAGGCTGTAGCTTGGATACTTCTGTCCCGGAAGAACATGGCTAAATCTGAAGTGCCCCAGACTCATCTTGCAACCACAACTCCTGATAATCTCCTCATATTCTCAGATGAGCTCCCACCCTGGCAGAAGACAGGCCAGGGCCACTGTTGCGTAGCTGGTGGATAGACAAAAAGACCTTAGAGACTGAGTCAAACAGTGACTACTAGCTAGTCCAGCGGTGCAAGCTTGTTATCTCAGCATTCAGGAAGCTAAGGCAGGAGGACTGTAAGTTGAAGCCCTGCAGAGGCAACTTAGTGACTTAGGGTGATCCTGTAGCAAAAAACAAAAAAAACAAAAAAACAAACAAACAAAAAAAAACAGTAACAGTAAAAATGGGCTGAGGATAGGTCCCAGTGTAAAGGCTCTGGGCTTGATTGCTTGATTCTTAGTGCCACAAAAAGACAGAGAGCATAAGAATTAAGAGAAAGGGACTGAAGGAATAGTACAGCTATTAAGGCACTTGCCTAGCAAGCAGAAGGCCCAGAGTTGATTCCCCAGCACCATATAAGCCAGGCGAGGTGGCCCACACCTATAATCCCAGGCTAAGGGAGGCTAAGGCAGGAAAAGCACATGTTCAAGCCCACCTTGAACAACTCAGAAAACCAAAAATGAGGGCTGGAGGAATGGCACAGTGGTTAAAGCTCTTGCCATGCAAGTGCACAGATCTGAGTTTGATACCCAGCACCACATAAAAAGCTGGGTGTGGTGGTTGATGCCTGTAATCCCAGCAGATTGTCCCAGAGGATGATGCAGCCAGATTGTCCTGAACCAAGGCCAGCCTGGGTGACACCAGTGAGTTCAGAACCTGCCTGGGCTACAGAACTAGATCCTGTCTCAAAAGAAGAAGAAGAAGAAGAAGAAGAAGAAGAAGAAGAAGAAGAAGAAGAAGAAGAAGAAGAAGAAGAAGAAGAAAGAAATAAGGAAAGAAAGAAAGAAAAGAAAAGAAAAAGAGAAAAAAATGGGCTGGGGATATAGCTCAGTGTAAACGTTCTGGGCTTGATCATCAGTCCTGCAAGAAGAAGTATTAAAGCCCCAAGCAGAATGAATAAGGCCTTTCTGGCTTAGTGCAGGTTCATGAGGTTCATAAATTAGAAGAGCAAATAAAATGGAGGCCCTTAAGAGATTTCATATTAGTGATGACTAAAGCTATTTTGTCATTAAGATCAATCAAACCTCCTTTACTTTGCTCTGACCATAAAGAAGAAAACTGTGCACTTTAAATGAAGTCCCTTCCAACACAGTTATAGTAAATGATAAATCATTTGCAAAGACAGAACAATACATTAGGTTCTGGCAAACAGAGACGGGGTGGCGGGGAGGGGGAGGCAAAAAAGAAGGCCTATGCCCAGACTCACTGCCCAAGTAGCAGCTTAAGAGAGCGATCTGAGACAGGGAGGAGGCTTGGGACTCAAATCCTAACATGCACCTCTACTCAGCCGCCACCCCCCACCCCTGAGGACTGATTCCAGGGCCTCTGTGTTGAGCTACATCCCCAGCATTTTTTCAGTTTTGATTTTGAGACAGGGTCTCTCTAAGTTGCTAAGCTTCCTGGACTAGACTGCAACTTGTGATCCTCCTGCCTCAGCCTCCCCAAGGGCTACCACATCTGGCTGGAAATAGCTTCCTTTGCAAAGAAAACATGAATCTGGAGAGTCTGGAAACACAGCAAGGAGGGGAAGGTCGAGGGAAAATGCAGGTGAAAGAGAAGAAGGGCAAGGGAGACGTGTGCTGCTGAGACTGCAGAAAGACATCCTGGGTCCCTAGGAAAAGGTAGAAGGAACCAGGAGCATGAAGTATGGAGGAGGCGAGAGATGGAAGTGGGTGGTGTGTCACCGTTTCACCCCGCACTCTCCTGGTCCAAACATACCCAGCGCAATCTCAGCCAGGCAGAAAGCTCAACAGGCAAGCTGCCACCAAGGCCCAAGAAAGACCTGAGATTTAGCCGAACCCAGGGGCCCGGATCTGTCATCCCAGCACTCTGCGAGGCTGAGGCAGAAAAACTGCCAGTTCAAGCTCAGCATAGGTAACTCAGTGAGACTCTGCCTCAAACAAACAACAAAAATGGGTTGGGATGCAGTTCCACATGACCGCGCTGGATTCCACTACCAGGACCCCAAAAACACAACACCCAGTGTAGACAAGCATGTGGGACATGGAAACCCTTACACACTGCAGAGCACAAATGTGGCATCACCATTTTGGAAGTGAGTCTGGCAGTTCCTTAAAAAAGTTACACACAAAGCTTCCACAAAAATATTCCTAAGCAGCCGGGCCCATTGGCACAGGGCTGCCATCCCAGTACTCTGAACGGCTAAGGCAGGATTGCAAATTTGAGCTCAGCATGGGCAGCTTGGCAAGACCATACCGAAAGAAAGAAAGAAAGAAAGAAAGAAAGAAAGAAAGAAAGAAAGAAAGAGAAAGAGAGAGAGAGAGAAAGGAAGGAAGGAAGGAAGGAAGGAAGGAAGGAAGAAAGAAAGAAAAAAGCCAGCCAGCCTAAAGGCTGGGTCTATAGCTCAGTGGTTAGAGTGCGTGCATTGTATGTACAAGGCCTTGGGTTTGGTTCTCCAGCATCACATAAAAATCAGCCAGGCGTGTTGGCACACACCTGTAATCCCAGCATCAGGGAGACCAAAGCAAGAGGACCGCTGAGAGTGTGAGGCCAGCCTGGGCTCCACAGTGAATTCAGGACTAGCCAGCACTAGATACTGAAACACTATCTCAAAAAATAAAAAAATAAAAATGGGCTGGGCTCTCCTTCCATAAGAAATAGAAGTGAGGCGCTGGTGGCCACGGATCCCTACAGTCAGTTCCAGCCAAGCTACTTCGATGGTGTGAAGATGAATTCTGTCGTGGGCAGCGCCATGGGAATGGCGGCTGGGGTGCTCTGAGGTACCTTATTGTGTCTCAGGATTGGAACTCAGGGTTGGGAGCTGATGGGCAGCCTTGGGAAAACCATGATGCACAGTGACGACACTTGTGGCACATTCACGGCCATTGGAATGAATGGGCAGATGATGCTAACCACAACAGTGGCTGCTCCTACCTGTGTACTTTCCCATCCACCCCAGCCCTCATATCATAATAAGACTTTTCTTCTCACACACACAAAAAAAGGGCTGGGGCTGTAGATCACTGTGAAGGACCTGGGCTCAATTTCCAATACCACAAAAAAAGGCATCATTTGTAACAGCCAAAAAGCAGAAATAACCCAATATGTATCCAGCTATAAATGCATAAACAAATGTGCCATACCATTCAATGAAATATTACACACCCAGTAAGAGAAATGGAGTACAGATCCTAGCTACAACTTGAATGAACTTTGAAAACATCAGGCTACAAGAAAGAAGCCAGACACAAAGGCCACATGATGTATGATTCCCATGTACCCAATGTCTGCAGCAGACAGATCCATCATCAGAAAGTGGATTAGTGGTTGTCAAGGCCCAGCAGAGAGGGGAACAAGGAGCCGCTGCTGATGCGCAGGGGCTTCTTTTAGGGTTTTGATAAAAATGTTCTATAATTGAAAGTGGTTAATGGCTTTGCACTGTGAATTCTACCTCAATTTCTTGAATAGCAGTCGCAACAACAAAAGTACCCCGGGAAGCCACAGAAAGCCTTTTTAGAATGAAGACTGTGCTGAGTGAGTGTGGCGCAGATCTGCCATCCCAGCACTCTGGGAGGCTGAGGTAGGAGAGCTGCCGTGAGTTTCAGGCTAACCTGGGCAACTTAGCGAGACACTGCCTCCAAATCAAAATTAAAAGGGCTGAGGATGGTCCCCAGTACCATAAGGTGGGGGATGGGGGGATCAGAAAAAGGATAATCATGGTAAAAGTCGGGTGACTATCACAGACAGGAGCAGAGGCAAAAGGGCTAGAGTGGTTGTAACCAACTGTCCACATGACAAAGGAGGCTGGCCATGGAGCCTGGGACACAGCTCCATGGTTATAGCACTTGCCTAGAATCAAGGCTTTGGGTTCTATTCCTCAGCACTACATAAAAATTAGCCAGGTCTAATAGTGGCCATAATCCCAGTACTCAGGAGGCTGAAGCAGGAGGATATCGTGAGTTCACAGTTAAGTACACGACCAGCCTGGGCTACAGAGCAAGACACTGTCTTAAAAAAAAAAAAAAATGAAGGCTGGCAGGAAGTTACCTAACTTGTAGTAGAATGCTGACTACTCTCCACCGAGGCTGCCTGAAAGTGCACATCCTGAGGCACCTGCAGGGACATTTTCCAAGCACAGATTAGCTAAACTAGAGGAATGGTCTGTGGGTCTTTTCAGGTGACCTCTCCCAGTGGGACCCAGCCCTTATAGGGTCCTACAGTATCTGCAACCCTTCAGCCCTGTGGGGGCCAGATCTGGGTTTCAATCTCACCTTGGGATAGTGAAGGCCCTTCCATAAACACTTGTAAGCCTAAATGCCTCCACAGAGGTATTTGAAAGCCCTGAGCTTGGAAGATCCTAAGTTCTCTAAGTTAGCAACAGGGGAACTGGCCTGCAGGCTTATCATCCCGGCACTCAGAGGCTAAAGCAGGAAGATGACAAGACAAATTCAGGCCCAGTCTGAGCGACTTAGCAAGAGCCTGTCTCTAAATTAAAATTTAAAAATGTCTCTGGGCAACCTTCTTGGGATCCCCACCAGGTAATGGGACTTTTACTCCTCCATCCTTTGTTTCTAAATAAAGATCTGTTATTCTAAAAATAAAAAATAAAAAAAGTCCCAGCACTCAGAAGGCTGAGGCAGGAGGATTGTCATAATTTTGAGGCCAGCCTGGGCTACATAATGAGTTCAGGACCTACCTGGACTACAGGGCAAGACCCTACCTTTAAAAAAGAAAAAAAAAGGGGGGTGGGGGGGAGGGGGGGCAGCTAGGAATGTATCTCAGTGTTAGGGCCCTGAATTAGATTCCTAGTACTACCACAAAAAAAAAAAAAAAAAAAAAAAAAAAAAGCACAGAGATATCCTCGCATGCAACTTGGATGCCAGCAAGAGAATGGGGGGAACATTCACAGGTCAGCTCGAGTAGGACCCTTCAGGGACCCCAGAGTTAATCTCCATATAGCTAGATCTTCCATTTATTACCTGCTGGCTGTGGTCTGGGGACCTGGAATCACTTAACCAATCTGAGCCTCAGTTTCTCTATCAAACAGAGAAAAAGTACCTGCTCATTGGATTGCAGTGGCTGTGTCCAATCTGCAGCCTGCCAGATTTTCTGACATTGAGTTTTTGGGCAAAGAACTGCCTTGGGCTGCCTATATAATACCTAAGACAAACCAGCCCCCAGTGAAGGTGCCTGCTGTCCCAGCAGGCTGAGGCTGGAGTTCAAGCCCAGTCTGGGCAACTCACTGACTTAGGGAGACCCTGCGTCAAAAATAAATAAATAAAAGAGTTGGGTGTGGTGGCAACATGCCTGTAATCCTAGACCTCTGGGAGGATTCCTCCTCCTACCTCAGCCTCTCAAGAGTCCTGAAATTACAGGCCTGGTCTACCAAGCCCAGCTTCAGAGTAATTTTTTGGTATTTGTTCTTGTAACCCAGGCTAGCCCAGGTTGGCCTCAAACTCATGGTAATCCTCTGCCTCAGCCCCTCTAGAACTAAGATTACTGGTGTGCACCACCATAACTGGATTAGGGGTCAAATAAACATACCACAGAACTAAGGCCCAAAGAAATGCTGGCTACTGTTGTTATTTTTTAAAAACTCTAATGATCTGGGTGTTTACTGAGAAACTAGGGAAAGAGATCCCACAGCCCAGAACGTCTAGTTAGAATCCTAAAAGACAAGGGAATCCATCACAGCAGGGAACTATCTTCAAGCATAGGACTTCATAGACAAAGCCATGCCGGGACATGGAGTGGGAAGATTCATCATTAATAACAAGGATGGTAAGGTGGACCTCCTGCCAGGGTGAGAATGATGCCCAGCCCACAGCAAGGGAGAGGAAATGACTCCTATACACAGGGGGGCAAAGACACAGGATAGCAGGAGGAACCGGAGCACCCGCTCAGGGGGCAAACTCCCCAAAACCAGCTCATTTGGACCAGTGGCATCAGCATACAGGGCCTTACCAGGCCCAGGCTCTCCAAAGCAAGTGGCTACTGAAAGAAAGAGCAAACTAGCTGGATCTAGTGGCACAAACCTTGCAATCCCAGCAGGAGGATCACAAATTTAAGCCCAACCTGGGCAATATGGGGAGACCATGTCTTGAAATCAAAAACTTTAAAAATGAGCTCAGCACATACCTCAGTGCAAAGGCCCTGAGGTTGATCACAGTACCATATAAACATAAAAAGTATATATATTAGCATGGCACAGATTTTGTTTTGAGACAGAGTCTAGCTCTGTAGTTCAGGCTGATCATGAACTGACAGCAATCTTTCTGCCCCAGTCTCCCGAGTACTAAGGTTACAGGCATGTTCATGCCTAGCTTATGTGGTACTGGAGAATGGCACCTAGGGCCTTGTGCTTGCTAGGCAAGCACTTTAACCACTAAGCTATGTCCCTAATCCCCAGCATAACACAGATTATATATATATATATATATATATACACACATATATATATATACATATATATATATATATATACATATATAGTGCTAATGGAATTTTAACATAATTAACTTCCTCTGAGATCTGAAAGATTTTGTTCTGTGCATTGAAATATCTGAGAAGTATAACCACCTTTATCACCATAGCAAAGGGATCCAAGACACACACACATAAAGAATGGACAAAATAAAATTGCTGATTGATTCTCTATTCTTCTATAGGGAGGAAGCTAGTGATGTCCTCTTTCATACCCAGACACCCAGCAATGACAACACATAGTAGGTACCCACTATGTATCTGTAAATGAATAAACTCAACCAGTTAAAATCCTTCACAATAAGCTAGGCATTATGGTAAACTAGGCATGATGATACACACCTGTAATCCAGGATTCAGGTGGCTGAGGCAAGAGGATTGAGTTGAGTTCGACGCCAGTCTCCGCTATGTATTGAGTTTAGAACTAGCCTGCAGCACAGAGCAAGACCCTGTCTCAAAAAAAAAAAAAAAAAAAATCCTTCACAAAAACCACCACCATTCCCGGGCCAGGTGGCCCATGCCCTGAATCCTAGCATTCTGGTAGGCTGAGTCAGTAAGATTACAAGTTAGAGCCCAGCCTGGGCAACTTAACAACTGGCAAGATCCCGTCTCAAAATCAAAACTAAAGAATGGACTGGGGACTGGGAATATAGCTGAAGCTAGCCTCAAACTCATGGCAATCCTCCTGCCTTAGCCTCCCAAAGTGCTAGAAGGAGAGACGTGAGCCACCACACCTGGCTAATTTTCATGTAGTTTGGGGGAATTGAACCCAGGGCCTTGTGCAAGACAGCCAGACAAGTGCTCTAATCGCTGAGCTTTGCCCCTCACAATGTAATCACCTGGTCGATCCTTCTGCCTCAGCCTATTGAATAGTGAGATGACGGATGATTGTCACCACACCTGGCCTCCTCCAAGTAACTCTGAAGCCAAGCCAACTGTGCTCCCAGGCAGGAAAGCTCGCCTGCATAGCAACTGCCTCCAGGATGCAGGTACAGCTCAGGTTCTAGCTCCCCACGCCTTGAGTGGGACTGGAGGCCCTGTGTTCTTTCTACCCGGCTCCAAAGTGCTGCTATTCAGAGGAGCTGCAAGGGCCTACACCTCACTATCCAGTAGAGTCACCATTAGCCTCAGGTTATCAACTAAGTGCTTGAGATGAAGCTAGTGAGTCAAAACAGCTAAATACTATTTTATTTCTTTATTATGTTATTATTTTTTGCGAGGTGGGTGATGGAACCAGTCTTGTGCTCATGAGGCAAGTACACACCACAGATGGACATCCTTAGCCAAGGAGCTGAATGTTCATCTCCAGCTGCCAGAGTAGGCGGAAGCAGTCAAGAACATGTGTCTTCCACAAAGGACACCTGCACTTGACAATGAGTTGTGTAAGAGCCAAGAGGGTGGGGTAGGTGGTGCAGGCCTATCACCCCAGCACGCTGGGAGACCAAGGCAGGAGGATTGCAAGTTTGAGCCTGGCCTAGGCAATTTACAGAGACTGAGACTGTTGGAGAGATTATGTCAATTTGAGGCAACCAGGAACCATGCCTGGATTAGGGTTTGAGAACCAGCCTGGATTAGATTGTGAGTTATTTGTGGGCCAGCGAAGGAGGGAAGAGCCCCCACCCGGATGTGGGAGGAATGGTATACACGGAAGATTGTGACAGCTTTTTCCTCTGGGAAAGCTCTCACCTTTGCGATTATCTACTTGTCTGTGGACACCAACCACTGTGCTACATGGATGATGGATCCTGACTGGCTACACACTGCAGATCTTCAGTCTCTGGTCTGTGGCATTGTTCTTCGAAAAACTGAGATCCATAGCAGACCCTCACCAGCTGTCCTGCAGCACCAGATGGGAGTTCTACTTCACGGCTGAGCAGCCATTGGACACTCCAACTCTCGCACGTGCAGGCCACCATCTTGGACTATCTCTATCCTCAGATTTGTAAGCCTTCCAAATAGATCCTTTTTGTTATAATTTCTGTAAATTCTGCTTTTTGAAAGAACCCAAACTAATACAGAGACCCTGTCTAAAAGTTGAAAATAAAAACTGGGCTGGTGATGTAACTTAGTGTGAAGGCCCTGAACTTGATGCCCAGTGCCACAAAAAGAAAGAAAGAAAGAAAGAAAGAAAGAAAGAAAGAAAGAAAGAAAGAAAGACAGACCAAGAATCCTTGGCCTCAGCAACTCTGCGGGTTTGGTGTATGTGACAGTGTCACTGTGAATGCCTAGTCAGTTAGGAGCTCAGGAGTGGTAAATATTTACCTAAGGCGGAAGGCACCTAGAGAGATCACAATTATCCACCTTGGTGACTACACAGCTAATGGCACAACACTCTACAAGGTCTTCTTCTAACCAGAGCCTTTTTTTTTTTTTTTTTTTTGAGACAGGGTCATACAGGCTGATCCTGAACATGTAGCCCAGGCTGGCCCTAAACTCTTCTATTTCAGCCTCTCAAATGCTGGGATTAAGCCTGGTTTATGTAGTGTCAGGGAATCAACTTGGGGCCTTGGCTACCAGACAAGCTCTTTAACTTCTGAGCTTCGGCCCCAAGCTCTATCCAGGTCACTCTTAGGGGACACACCTTCACATTTTGTGCCTGAATTTGCTGACAGTAAGTCAGTTTCTCCCTACCCCCCACTTGGGCCCCAGGGCATATATCCTTTTAAGAAGAGAACCTGTTTCCCTAGGTGTCTTAGGCCCAGTGCAAGGCGGGACTCACAAACCCTGAATGACTGACAGGGCCTCTGACCTATCAGGAGTTGGATCAGAACTTTTTGCTTTTGGGGCTGGAAAAATGGCTCAGCAGTATAGCAGTATATGTATATGTATATGTATATATATATATATATATAAATACACACACACACACACACACACACACACACACATACACACACACACACACACACACACACATAAGCTTTTAATTTCAGATAAAAATTGAAGTCAGCATGGGGCTGGGGGGGAGGGGAAGCCATGTAACACCAGTCTTAGGGCTGCAGACCTGGAATCCTGGCACTTTGGGAGGTTGGGGCAGGAGGGTCACAAGATTAAGCCTGGCCTGGGCAACTCAAGAGACTTGGTGTGACCTCATCTGCAAAATCAGAACCATAAATGCGCTGGAGACGTACCTCAGAGTGAAGGCCCTGGGCTCCATTCTCAGTACCAAAGGAAAAGCAACAACAAAACTCCACAAAACAATAAAGGGAATTGCCTCATTAGCTGACTCAAAATGTTCCAAATACATAAATTGGTTAGAGTGCTTGCTTAGCAAGTACAAAGAGCTGGATTTGATTTCCCAGTACCACATAAAAATTAGTTGGCCATGGTGGTACATAGCTGTAATCTCAGTATTTGGGAGGCTGAGACAGGAGGACTGTCTTGAGTTCAAGGCCAGTGTGCTACACAGTGAGCTCAGAACCAGCCTGGACTACAGAGCAAGACTCTGTCTCAAACAAATAAAATAAAACAAAAGCACAGAGAGGTGTCTCTAACTTCCAAGAACACAAATGTGGTGGACAAGTTCAGTCCTTGTGGCAGATCCAAACTCCATTGGCCCAGGACTTGCAGAGGCTGTTTTGCAAACAAGTCACAAAGGGCTAAGACCCAGAATAACAGTGTGGCCTGAAAAACCCAAGGCCTGGCTCCCACTGTCACTGTTGGGCAGGGTCTGTCCACATGGTCAACAGGGCTCCTGGGAGTCTGTGCCACGCAGATGTTCACCCTCCCCTGTGGCCTGCAGTTCACTGCTTAGGACAGCAAGGAGGTTTCCACAGTAACCAAGAACAACAGAGTGGGAAATTATGACCCCGGAAGCAAGTAGATTAAATTTTAGCATCTGAAAGTCAACATCCAATTTATTTATGAAAATTTATTTTCATTTGCTGTACCAGCAATTAAGCTCAGGGCCTTCGCACTGAGCTATATCTCAACACTTTTTATTGTTTTTTTATTTGAGACAGGGTCTCCCTAAATTCTTAAACTGCCCAAGCTGGGCTCAAACTCAAGATCCTCCTGCCTCAAATTCCCAGAGTGTTAGGATTACAGGTCTGTGCCCCCAGGCCTGGTTTTACTCTGTAATCTAGGCTAGTCCTGAACTCACTCTGTAGCCCAGGCTGGCCTTGAACTCTGGACAATCTCCGGAGGGCTAGGATTACAGGAGTGCTTCACCACATTAGGCCCAAATTTCTTCTTTCTTTTCTTTCCTTTATTTATTTATTTTAGACATGGTCTTATTCTATAGTCCAAGCTAAGCCTCAGCTCATTATGTAGCCCAGGCTGGCCTCCAACTCATGGCAAATCTTTCTGCCTCAACCTCCTGAGTGCTGGGATTACAGGTGTGTCATCATACCCAGCATATGTGGTGCTGGGGAATTGATCCCACAGCCTTGCACTTGTTAGGCAATGCTTTCACCACTGAGCTATGCCCCCAGTTTCCCAAATTTATTTATTTATTTATTTATTTATTTATTTATTTAGAAACAAGTTCTTGCTCTATAGTCCAGGCTGGTCTTGAAATCACTATGTAGCCCAGGGTACTCTTGAACTCATGGCAATCCTTCTGCCTCAGCCTCCACAGTGCTGGGATTACAGGCGTGTGCCCAAATTTATTTTTAAAATGACCATCATTACCCAATAAGCAAGGTAAAATGGATGCTGCTATAAAGAACATAAAGTGATCCACGTAAAGTGATCCACGTAGATATACAACTCTTCCCTATTCTGAGAAGATTTCAAAGGTCAAAGAGGCTCGAAGAGACTAAGAATAAGAAATCAAACAAAAGTAAAAAACCCAGCTCACTGCTCTGATTTATGCCATAACCACTTATTTGCTCCATTACATCTGAAAGAGCAGGGCAGACTCTGGACACACCACCAGACTTTGCTAAGTTTGCTAAAATTATGCAAAATGATTACTTCATGTAGGGAAGCGATCAGCAAAGGAAAATTTTAACAGAGTTAGGCTCTCACCTGGGGCCAAGATGGCAAATTGGATAAAAGGTATGCATAATGTCAAGGACATATGGCAGGTTTTTTTTTTTAATTTGTTTGTTTTGTTACTAGGAATTGCGCCCCAGGCCTTCCCACTGAGCTACATCCCCAGCCCATTTTTAGTTTTGATTTTTGAGATGAGGTCTTAGTGAGTTGGTAGAACACTAAATTGACCAGGCTGGGCTTGAATTTCTGACCTTCCAACCTCCCAGAGTGCTGGGATGACAGGTCTGTGCCATCCAGGCCTAGTTAGTTTTTTATTTATTCACTCATCATACCATGTATTCTTTCCCTTAAATCCTACCCCAGGGGAATCTCATTCTCCCTCCAAGATCTAGGTAAACAGGTAGCTCTTATTCCATAATCTGGTAAATCATTGGCATTAGTTAAACCAGGTGCCTCAGAGAACAGCTCAGTGATTAGAACTTGACTATTTGTATGTCCAAAGCCCTGGGTTGACTCCCCAGCACCACATAAAAATTAGCCAGGCGGGGTGGTGGCTCACGATGTAATCCACACTCCAGAGGCTGAGGCAGGAGGATTGCCAAGAGCTCAAGACCAGCCTGGACTACAGTAGGTTTCAATATCAACAAACAAATTCCCAGCTGTGTGTTGGGTACCCTCAGCACAGTCCTCAGAAGTAGACACTTCTTGTTAGCCAGACTTCAGAACTGCCAAGAATGAGAAAACACTTAGGCATCTTACTCAACCTGCAAGTAAGTAGTAGAGTTTGAACTTGACTCCAGATTCATCTTAAGGAGTAATTTAGAGAATGCAGCATTACTCCCTGGGAGGCCGAGGCAGGAGAATTGCAAGTTCAAACCCAATCTGGGCAACTTACTGAATGGGCAAGACCATGTCTCAAAAGCAAATAATAAAAAGGGCTGGAGAAGTGGCTCAGAAGAGGGTGAGGGGAGAATGTAAGAGGAAGAGGCAGTTTCTGAAAGCAAGCATGGAGCCAAGTTTAAATTCCACTTCCTAGTTCTACAACCTTCAGCAAATGACTTAATATCTTCTAGCCTCAATTTCCTCATCTGGTCCAAATGAGGGATGTGGACTATAGACAACAGATGACCGGTTTGTAGCACAGGGCAGGGACCAGGTAGCGGCTAACACCAGCTATATACAGTGTGCAGTGGAAAAGCCCCCTGCAGTGGGAACAGTAAACACTGCGGCCACTGGAGGTTAAGTGTGCTCAGGTTAGTCAGTTTCCAATTTGTTTTCTAATTTCCTCAACTCACATTTGTGAACTTAAGACTAAAGGCTTGCAACTCTTAAATTTATTTCCTCCTGTCATCCCAGCACACTATGATAGGCTAAAGGAGAATGATCACAAGCTTGACCCCAGCCTGAGGAAGTTAGTGAGACCCTGTCTCAAAATCAAAAACCAAAATAATGGGTTGGGGATGCAGCACAGTGCACAGGTTCCATCCTTAGCACCAAAATAAATCAATAACTTATTCATTAGATATACATATTTATGCCACATGTAACAATACTCACTTTCTGGTCTCAGTATAAACATATGTTCGTTTAAAAACCAAAATGTAAACTGGGCCCAGTGGTGCAGGCCTGTCATTTCATCACTCTGGAGGGCTGAGGCAGGAGGATCACAAGATTGAGCCCAGCCTGTAGCTCAGGTACCTCGTATCCCCATTACCACACAGACACACAACTACCACAACCACCAATTAAACAAAAAAGAAAGAACAAATTGTTATAATGGAACTGTATTTTAAGTAGTGGGGAGAGGAGCATTATTCAAAGCAATTCATGCTAATTCTTCTCAGAAAATAAAGAGCTTCCAAATGTAGTTCCAACCCTAGTTCACACGTGCCATAACCCTCCACACATCGTGGATTTCCTTGATGTAGATAAATGAGCAATTACTTTAATTTTTCACTTCCGAGGCTTGAACCCATTCTCTCACTTTGATAGCAACATGAGGACAGCCTGTCGTTTAACAAGATGACCAAATCCAAGGTCTCTTTAATCTGCTCAGCAACTGAGCATGGAGGAAATCTCCACAGAGAAGACCAAAAAATCCTTTGAATTCATTCCCTGAAGCCAAAATTAATCAGAGTAAGGGTATGCCAATTCCAACAGCAACTATTTGCTTGCCTTTCAAACATCTGCCAGTGTTAATAATATTTAACTAACAAATGACAGGGGGAAAAGCAATACAAGTTTAAACATAAAGTTGGGGTTTTTTGTTTGTTTTGTTTGTTTGCTTCTAGCCCTGGGGATTGAACCCAGGGCCTTCACACTGAGCTACATCCTACCTATTTATTCATTTATTTAATTTAGTGGTACTGGGGATGGAGCCCAGGGCCTTCACTCTCAGCTACATCCCCAGAACATTTTGTTTGTTGTTTATTTTGAGATAGGATCTAAGTCAGTAAATTGCCCAGGTTGAGATCAAACTTTTGATCTTCCGGCCTCAGCCTCCCAAAGCAAGGATTACAAGCCTGTGCCCTCAGGCCCAGTGAGATATTTTTTAAGGCCTCATGTACCTTTAATTTCCCTACCTTAAAAATTATTCAGTACCTTTCTGATTATAGTGGTTTCTTCGAGCATTACCAGTGGTGTATTTTCAAAATATTGTATTTTCCTACTGCTTTCTTCTTTCTGGTACTAGGACTGGAAACCAGGGCTTTTGCACTGAACTACATCCCCAGCCTATCTTTATTTCTGACTTTTAGACAGGGTTTTGCTAAACTACTAATGTTGTCCAGGCTAGGTTCAAACTTGAGATCCTCCTGCCTCAGCCTCCCTGAGTATGGGGATGACAGACCTGGGCCACCAACAAGCCTGGACGAGCCTGGCTCCTACTGCTCTTCAACCGGCATATGCCCACACCCACCTGCCTTCTGGGAAGGCATCATTTTTAAAGCCTTGTGGATAAAAATACCATGAAATGATTTAGGGAATCACGGAACTCACTACAAAATGTTTACATGCAGCTTTCTTCTGCCAAAACCAGGGAGAAAGAGAGAAGAGAGGACGCCCTAGCTATACACGTCCCACATTCAGAATGCTGAAGCTACTATTTTTCACTTAGCTTAGTATTGCCCGTTTATGTCACCAAAGAAAAAAATTTCCTCTAAGGAAAAAATTCTAGATTTTTTTTTTCCTGCAAGCAATTCCTAACTGCAAATGCACTGTTCATATGTGGGAAAAAATTTAATGCCGTGTCTTAATTAAAAGCCCTCTGGTCACACACTCACACACACACACACACACACACTCTCTCTCTCTCCCTCTCTCTCTCTCTCACTCTAGCCCAGGCATTTTCTTCGAAAAACATCTATAGCTAGGAGCTGGAGGTGTAGCTCATCGGTTAAAATCCTTGCCTAGCAAACACAAAACCCTGGATTCAATTCCCCAGCACCATGTAAGCAGAGTATGGTAGTGCATGCCTGTGATCCCAGCACTCAAGAGCCTGAGGCAGGAGGCCTGTTGTGAATTTGAGGCCAGCCTGGGCTACATAATGAGATAAGGACTAGCGTGGACTACCAAGAAAAACCCTGTCTCAAAAAAAAAAAAAAAAACTATGGCTAGACCTAGTTGCACAGGCTTGCATTTCCAGCACCTTGGGAGCCTGAAGCAGGAGAAATCCAAGTTCCAATTTAGCGAGACTCTGTCTCAAAATCAAAAATAAATATGGGATGGCCCTATAACTCAGTGTGAAGGTTCTGAACTGGATTCCCTCCCACCCCCGTACCAAAAATGAATGAAACACTTTAAAATACCTAATTTAAAACTGGGGTTTTCAGCTCCTTTATTGCTTTTGCCATAGTGGGGAATAAACACGGGTCCTCTCCTCCTTTTCATTGTTTGCCACAGGGTCTCACTAAGTTACCCAGTTCTGGGCTCAAACTTGGGAACCTCCAGTCGCAGTTTCCAAAGGTGCTGGAGAAACAGGCTTGGCCTCCCTGCCCAGCCCCAAGTTAAAACTGTTAACTCGACATTCTGGCCAAAGACATGGAACCACCCATTCCACAGCTCCACAGGAGGTTTGTACACCAACCTCTGCGCCAAGCAGAGCGCCAGCCAAGCCCTTGAGACCAGTGGGTAAGGAAAAGCCGAGGGAGGGGCGGCTGTGCCCAGCCACAGGTGGCCCTGGCCCCTAGCCTCTCACGCTGTCCCTTGCCGTTCTGCAGGTGGCTGCACTATCCCCTCAAGCGGCTTCGTTCCCCAAGTGTTGCGCTCCGGGCCCTGGGGGCGCGTGGTTAGCGGCAGGGAGGATGACTTTGCACCGTAGGCACGTTCTTAATCAGGCCTTTCCTAGGGTGAGCAGAGGGGCTTACAAGGTTTCCAAAGGCAAAACGCGGGGACCTGAGGGCACGGCCACCGAGGGCCCTTTGTACCGCTCCGCTCCGGCTCTCCCGCCCCGCGTACGGGCGGTCAGGCCTCCCAGGCTCAGGGGGGCGCCTCCTCCAGGGCTGGCCGGGTCCCTGCACCGGCGCGAGAGTCGGGGCGCTGGCGGGACTGGAAGGCTGTGACGGGAGACACCGGACCCCGGCCGTCCCAGCGAGGCCACTTCTGGAACAAGTTGCTGAGGTCCCTGCCGTAGACCACGACCCCAGGCCCGCGCGCGCGCAGGGTCCCCAGCTCAACGCCGACCTCGACTCTCGGGCCGCGTCCGCCGCGCTGGAGGTTACGAACGCCGCCTCGGAACCCCACGAGGAACTGAGGGTGAGTATGGGGGCCCCCAAAAGGTGGCCACCCCCGCCGTCCCCGAGGCACCTCCGCGGGAACAAAGGGCGTCTGTACAGGGCAGGGCGGGCCCGGCAACGTCGGGCTGCGGAGAAACTTCTCCCGGGTGTGGACGCGGGGCCCCGGGAGCGCGCGGGCGGGGACGAGGGCCGTCCCGGGGCCGACGCCGGTCCCGGTGACCAGAGCCGCCACTCACCTCCTCGATGGCCGCCACCGTGTTCCGGCACTGGGCCGTGCGGGTGGTGAAGCTGGAGGCCGTGGGCGCCTTGTAGTCCTCCAGGGTCTCGGCCACGAATTCCGACACGGAGATCTGGTCCGGCATCGCCGCGGCGAGCGGGGGGGACGCGGGCGGCCGGTCACCGGGGAGCCGCTGCCTCAGGCTCCGACCGCCGCTCGCTCCGGCCCGCGGACAAAGGGGAGTGCGGTGCGGGAGCCGCCGCAGGGCGCGGGGCCGGCGGCGGGAGCAGGGCCGCTGCAGCCCCGCAGTAGACCCGCCTCCGCCCGCGCCACTGAGAGTCCCCGAGTCCTCAACCGAGCGAGCCCCGAGGCGGGAGCGTAGAGCCGGCGGGAACTGCCCGACACCCAGCCCCCGGCCCGAGCGCCTCCCGCCGAGAGGGGCGGGGCGGGGGTGGGGGCGGTGGTCGGTGGGTGGGGCCTATCACGGGGCGTGGTCTTTCCTGGGCGTGGCCTATTCCGAGGTGGGGCCTCACCAGGATAGGTCCTAGATAGGGGCAGGGCCTAGCCAGAGACGGCGCCTCCCCGGGGGCGAGGCCCAGCTGGGGCGGGGCTAAGCCGAGGGAAGGCGCGGAGGTCCGCCCTCCAATGGGCGCGCACGCTGTCGCCGCCGCCGGGAAGCTGATCCCTCAGGAAGGAAGGCGGCGCGCGCCCCAGGCTCGCCCCTCACGCCAGCCTCCGCTCCTGGCTTTGTGTCGGCGTCTTGGGACGCCCTGCATACCAGGGAAGGAGGGCGCGCCCTCAACCTTCACCGTCAACGTCCTAGGCCAGCCGCCCGGGGGCACGCCTCCTCCGGCGGGCGCGAAGCTCCGGAGTCCTCCTGGCTTTGCCAGGCAAGCGCTTTCTCCCGGGCACGCCATTCTCCGCTTCTCCCCCACCCGTGGCGGGGACTCCCCGGAGCTCTCCACTAAACCGCGGGGAAGCCCTGTCCTGCGGGAAGAGGGTGTGAGGAGCTCGCCCCCTACCGGAGGATGCGCTCCACCCGGGTGACACACACTTTCTGCACCCTACCTGGCCAAGGGACAGGTATGAATCACAGTGACAGGGACCGTGTAGTGAATGTCCGTGTACTTCCCCCTCAGGCCTTAAGAGGCAGATAACGAGATGGCTGTTTATTTTGCACAACGAAATGGGCCAAACTGCGGGGTAAAGCCCGCGTCCCTTGACTGGAGCTGTTCATGCACGTGCATATTCTGCAGGAGAACGGTTGTTCCTTCATTTTATAAGAGTCTAGCCTGAGGCCTGGTGGTGCAGTCCTGTAATCCCAGCACTCTAGGACGCGGAGGCCGGGGCACAGCAGGTTCAAGCCCAGCCAGACCCTGACTCAGAATCCAAAATAAAAATGGGGATGTAGGTCTGTGTGAAGGCTCTGGATTCAATTCCCAGTGCCACAGAGGGGAAAGTTTTGAATTTATTCAGATTCTCATTTATAGCTCTTAAGGAAACTGTCGCAGCTGTATTTAAAAGCCCAGCAGCTCCAAAGACCCTAGTCAAAATTACACCCTGCAACTCTACTCCAGGCATGGTTTCTTTAGCGATCAGCAAGAAAATCTGGAGAAACTTCACAAAAACCTTTTGTGCGTATGAAGCAGAGGAAGTGTGAGAGACATTGGAAACTCAATGCGTCACACGAAGTGGTATCCTGACTCCAGACAGGACAGTCAAACAGTCTTTTTACTATATGAATTTACTATATGAAGTGGCAGCTCAGGGCAGACATTATGTAGGGGTTTTGGTATTTTAGTAGCCCTGCATGTGAAATGTAGCTTTAAAATAGCTTATTAGTGGGTAGCTTTCACAATGGCACAGAGAAATAAACTGCAATCTAAAATCTGTACATTGCCGGGCGTGGTGGCACACTTCTATAATCCCAGCACTCAGGAGGCTTAAGGCAAGAGGATTGCCACGAGTTCCAGGCCAGCCTGGACTACGTAGCAAGTTCAAGACCAACTCAGACTACAGAGCAAGACTTTGTCTCAAAAATAAAACAAACTGTACATTTATCTCTGTCTCTTCCCTTTGTCTTTCTCACCCCCTTAGTCTCTGTAGGGGTTTATTCTATTTGCAGCTTTCTACAATGGAAGCCTGGTGTGTATCATTTTTATTAGCTTGTCTCCCAAGAAGCCTATTTCTGTTTCCTCCTACCTGCTTTTCTGGCTACAGCACTTTGGCTGTCCTCCGATGTTGCAGAATATTGGAAATAAATTTTGTGTGTATGTGCTACAAATAGAATCCAGGACCTTCACACTAGGCTACTCACCAGCCTAATTTTTTGGGTTTTTGTTTTGTTTTGTTTTTATTTTGAGACACAGTATTGCTAAATCAAGTTTTCCATACTGGGCTCTAACTTGAAATTCTCCTGCCTTAGACTCTCTGAGTACCATGCCATCAGATACAGTTTGAAGATAATTTTTTAAGTCTTGATTTTTGGAGACCTGCTCTCTATTTTGTTGTGAGGGATTTAAGAGTCAGTAGTATTTTTTTTTCTCGGTATTTAATCCAGTATTAACCAGAATAATCATGGTGTGCACAAAGACAAAGTTAAACTTAATATTCTCTGTTCTGTCTTTGAGAAAACTCTTATTCTTGTTCCTTGTAGTTTAACATAATTTTTGAGGTATAAGAATCTTTAATAGCCTCAAAATGTGAAATGGGAGACTGGAGGCATAGCATAGTGGTTAGAACTCTTGCCTGGTAAGTACAAGGCCTTGAGTTTGATTCCCTAGCACCACATAAACCAGTCATGGTGGTGCATGCCTACAATCCTAGCACTAAGGACGCTGAGACAGGAGGTTTGCCATGGGTTCAAGGCCAGCCTGGGATCCATAGTGAGTTCAGGACCAGCCTGGGCTATGAGCAAGATCCTGTCTCAAAACTGAACAAATAGGGCTGGAGGAATGGTTCAGCAGTTAAAGTGCTTGCCTAGCAAGCGCCAAGTCAAGCACTAAGTACCTAAGTTCGATTCTCCAGCACCACATACACCGGGGCGTGGTGGCATACGCCTGTAATCCCAGCACTAGGAAGGCTACGGCAGGATTGAGTCTAAGGCCAGCCCGGGATACAGAGCGAGACCCTGTCTCAAAAAAACAAACAAAAAGAATTTTTTAAAAAAGCAATAAATGGGTAAGTCCTAGTGGTACAAGCCTGTAATTCTAGAAGGACAGTTGCAAATTTGAGCCCAGTCTGGGCATTTTAGCAAGATTCTGCGTTATCATAAAAAATAAAAATTAGCTGTGGATGGAGCTCAGTGCAAAGGCCCTGGGCTCAGTTCCCAATACCACACACACACACACACACACACACACACACGCATGCACTCGCGTGCACACACAATCAAGGATACTCTACACATTCACCTCTTGGAACCGGAAAGGAGCTCTGGCTGCAACAGCTGAAGGACTGCCTTCCTTACTGAGTATCTCAGAGGCCACATGACCAGCAAACTGGACATATAGGAGCTTGCACCCTTCTGGAGTATGAGGGTAGAAAATCTTCCAGATTCCGTGCTCACAAAGGCTAATTGGATGTCAGGTCTAGTGACTCAGGCTTATTAACTCCAACACTGTGGGAAGATGAGGCAGAAGGATCACAATTTTTAGTCCAGCTATGGCAGCTTAGTAATTTAGACTTTAAACAATAATTTAGAGTCTAAATACACAAAAAATAACTCAAGCTGATTTTTTTTTTTACTTGGAGTGAAACTTAAGTCCTTCACACTAAGATACATCCTCTAACACCCCCTCTCTTTTTAAAATTAGAGATGGAGTCTTCCTAAGTTCCTAAGTTACCCAAACTGTGGTCAAATATTCTCTTCCTGCCTCAGCCTCCTACAGTGTAAAGATGAGAGGCCACCAGGCCCAGCAATATTATGTTCTCAAAAATAGTTTGTGTACTGGCTTCCTTTAATCTGGCTTATGGTTTTTGGAGAGTTTAGTCTGTGGTCAGGTGGCTCCAATGGAAGAACATCACAGTGGAAGAGCCAGGGACAGGAAAACACCCTTCCAGGTTACAATCCCAGTGACGCACTCCAATCAGGCTCCACCTCTTAACAGCAGATCAAGTTATCCATGAATGAATCCTCTGACAAGCACAAAGCCCCCATTATCCTCACACAGGAGGCTCTGGGGGGACATTTTAGATACAATCTATAAGACTTGACAGCCATATTACTTGATTTCCACCCCACTGGTGCCAATTACAGGCTTTGTGGCCTCAGGCAAGTTGCTTACTATCTCTGAGCCTCCCAGCTGAAACGCCAGGAGAGGTAGAGGAATTGTCACACATGCACACCTAGTGTGACTGTTGAAGGGACTATGTCAACTTGAAAGAACCCCAACCAATACAGCTAAGTTGAGCACTGTCGGTGCCACATGAGTGTGCCCTGCTTATTCGCACCAGAGGTGAAAGGAACGTGCCCGGCAAACAACAGACCACGACACAGGATCTTTTCAGATGGTGCCCAGGAAGATGACAGCTTCTCGCGCCTGCTGCCTCGACTAGTCCCTTCCTACCACGAGCCAGAGTCCTGAACAAGACGCCCTCAGGGAAGGTCAGCCTGAGGACCCCATTGGCCTCATCTGGATGGTCCCATGGCTGTTTGGGAAAACATGCCACATTGTTCATAGATTTTCCCCATCAAAACACTTCCGTTGAGTTTTCTCCTAAAGAGTGCTCGTGAGTCACAGAGCAGAAACAAAGAAGGCTCAGTCTCGGGGCTCCCTGGAGTGCGATGTCAACAGTGCAGTACAGGGCCTCTTATTTGTGGTACTGGGGATCCAAGCCAGGATCTTCACATGGAGCTATGTCCTCAGCCCACCCCCCTTCTTTATTTGAGATTTGAAACAGGGTCTTGCTAAGTCACTAAATGTGTCACCGATTGGGCAGGCCTGGCAGGAAAATCATTAAAAGTTTGCCTTCTGAGGACAGAATCTGGGGCACTAAGTTGATAGTGAAAAGCAGGCGTCTGCCCTCCTGTTACT
Organism: Ctenodactylus gundi; assembly: GCA_004027205.1. Taxonomy (NCBI): domain Eukaryota; kingdom Metazoa; phylum Chordata; class Mammalia; order Rodentia; family Ctenodactylidae; genus Ctenodactylus; species Ctenodactylus gundi. The sequence continues at coordinate 69,705 of PVKB01005480.1, read as the reverse complement.
GCGCTTCCGTCCCCTTGTAACTCATTGGGGTGTACAATGTGCTATGAGAACACCCCTGTTATTCTGGCCAATAAGTCTTGCTCTGAAGACACTAACTCCCTGAACTCTATCCCTGGGAGTGATAAAGCATGTGGCCACCTGCTGTGGACACCTTCCCTCGATTTTGTAGCACCTTAAGGATGAAGGGGTGTCAGAGGAAACCTTCCTCTACCATCTTCTACCCATGGAGTGTGAGGTGCCTGAGCATCAGGAATTTGGGGAGCCTCCGCCACAGAGGAGCCCTGACAAAAGCTGTCCCTGAACCCAGGAATTGGGAACTTCTTGAGCTCTGCTGGGGCAGGGGACTCCCACTGGACCTCACTACAAACTCCAACCTAAAAAATGGGCTGGGGACCTGTGCGCATGGCACACACCTGTAATTCCAGCACTCAGGAGGCTGAGGCAGGAGGGCTATAGAGAGTTCGAAGTCTGCCTGGGCTACAGAGTGAGTTCAGGATCAGCTGGGACTACACAGTGAGACCCTGCCTCAAATATAAATAAAATAGTCTTGTACACTGTCATTTCTTTCTTTCGTTCATTTGTTTAAGACAGGGTCTCACTCTGTAGTCTAGCTGGTCCTGGACTCACTACATAGCTCAGGTCGTCCTCAAACTCAAAGCAATCCTCCTGTCTCAGCTTCCCGAGTGCTGGGATTAAAGGCCGCCATACCCTGCTTACATGGTGCTGTGGAACGAAAGTCAGGGCCTTGAGCAAGCTCGGCAAGTGCTCTAACTTCTTTGCTACTCCTCTAACTCCTGTCATTTATTTCTTTGGGCTGGAGATACAGCTCAATGTAACAGCCCTGGACTGAATCCCAGTACCACAAGAAAGGAAGGAAAGAAGGGGATTTGGGAGTGTAGTTCAGCGGTTAGCGTGTTCGCCCAGGTGAGCGCTAAGCCAATCGCTTAGATCTCATGGGAAAGACTGCCAATAGAAGGACAGAAGGAAGAACTTGTGGCCAGGGATAAAAAGTGCCACCGCCATATCTGTGTGTGTGCTGGTCTGCCTGTGTGGTGAGGGGCGCACCCTCCTAGCAAGGGGTGATAGGAGGGCCTTGTGAGTACAGTGGGACATAGCTATAATCTCAGCACTAGGGAGGCTGAAGCAGGAGGATTTCCATGTATTTGAGTCCAGCCTGGGCTACAATAGTGAGTTCAGGACCAGCTTGGACTACAGAGCAATACTCTTTCTCAGAGAGAGAGAGAGAGAGAGAGAGAGAGAGAGAGAGAGAGAGAGAGAGAATGCAGCTTTGTGAGTGGCTCTTGGTGCTTAGGGCGACAGCTCTGAGAATCCGAGTGCTCCTGGGTCTTAGCCCTTTATGTCACAGGTCTGAGGCTCTGAGCCATCCCAGTGAGCTCCTGGACAGCAGTGAAGTCCGTCTCTTGACTGTTCCCAGATGCTCTCAGCAGCAATGCTGGTGCCGCTACATGCCACTAAATCAGATCGAGTCCATACCTGTCTGTTTCTACTGGACAAGTTTCACCTGGCAGGTTCTCAGAATCTAGATAACTGAAGAATAAGAATCCTGCTTATATAGCAGCACCAGGCTCCTGATTGGTCCAAATTTGAGGCTGCTGATTGGTCCACATTAGCCTACACTCTTAGTTTTCTGTGGCCAAGGCAGCTATTTCCCTGGGAGGCAGCTGGATTTACAGGGAGGTTGCAGCTGTATCTGCAGTCAAAGTGCTCTGCTTTTGGCTTTTGGAGGGGAAAAGGGAAGAGTGTGGTCCTTTGTGTTTTCTTAAAAAGAGAACAAGGTTCCCAGCACTTGGGAGGCTGAGGCAGGAGAACTGCCATGAGTTCGAGGCCAGCTTGGGCTACATCCTGAGTTTAGGACTAGCCTGGACTGCACAGTGAGACACTGTTTCAAAAATAAAAAATACAAATGGAAGAAGCTTGAGAACATCATGCTTAGAGAAGTAAGTCAGAAGCAGAAGGTGAAACATCAAATGGTCTCTGTGATAGGAGAGTCCCAGATCGCAACTCTTATGAACTTAAAGCAAAAAACAAAGTGAAACGGGGGTAGGGTGGGGGAGGGAGGGAGGGATAAGTAGGGGGAGGGACAGAAAAAGAGTGGGAGGGCCCTTGTCACCTTGACAAGATACATATGTGCACAAAATGCTCAAATCATTTGTAAACCTTAAAATTTGCATGTATACATATCAATAAAATGGGAAAAAATAAAAATAATGCATAAAGCAAGTAGAGGTTGTTTTGTAACATAACCTTAGAAGCAACATTTGGTTTTTGTAGAGGAAGTTTTCAACACTAGGAGGCCAGGACTTCTGCAGACCTTGGAGAGGCTATCACCAGATCCACATTTGTTAGGGTTTGGATCTGGAATATCCCTCCAAATCCCCATGTATGTGGATGCAGCAGGCGGTGGGGAGGCGAGCTGGCTGGAAGGGAAGGATGCTTAGGGGTTGGCCTGGAGGGATTCTGTCAAATTGTTGAGATTAAATGCTGGCCAGGGCAGAGATTTCAGGTGTGTATTACTGATGTGTGGGCCAGGAAGTGAGGGAGGGGTATCCACCCTGGGTATGGGGGGCCAAGAGCAGCTTGAACTCAGAAAGGGAAAGAAGAAGAAACATTGTTACAGCTGCTTCCTGGGGAAACTCTGCCTCTCACTCCTCCCTCCCTTGGCTTTCTGTCTGCCTTGTGGTCAAGAGCTTTTGCTGCTGCCTTATGCTTCCATGTTTATGGCTGGCTGCCTGTGCACGGGCCGCGTGAGACCTTCTGAAGCTGTCACCAAAATAAATCTCTTCTCCCTTAAGTTATGGGTATCGGGTATTATGTCCTAGCAATAAATAAGTACAAGATGTTTTTGTTCTTAGGAACGGAAACATACAATTTTCTGTGTGTGGCTCTTTATACATATCTTGGAGTAAGCACATCCTATGAAAGATTTATTATGCTTGTGCAGATTTGCGGGCATCATGATTATTTACTGCCATCATACCTTTCATTTACTTATTTATTCATTTATTTATTGATAGTGTTTCCCTCAGGCTGGTGGTGAACTCACTATTTAGCCCAGTCTGTCCTCAGATTGACAGCATTCCTCCTGCCTCAGCCTCCAGAGTGCTGGGATTGCAGGCAAGCATCCACCCATGCCCAGTTTATGCAGTGCCGGGAATGAACCCAGACCCCTGTGCTTGCTAGGTGTCCTAGTCTTGTTGCTGTGACTCAATCTGCGACTTACACAAATTAGAGAAGGAAAGATTTATTTTAGCTTACCGTTTCAGAAGGTCTCAGTCTGTTCATGGGTGGGCAGCTGGAAAATGGTAGAATCACACGGCATGGCTGAAGCCAGGACAGGGTCAGTGCCAGAGCTGTAAAGACAGAGATCCTTACAGTCGGGCACAATAGAGAAGTCTGGGAGGAACCGGAGACCAGCACGCATGCCTCCAGGTCAAGCCCCAAGCACCTGCCACCTTCTAGCCAGATCCCACCTCTCAACACTACTCAGTATCCATAGGTACACGAGGCTTTTGGAGACACTCCAAATCCAAATCATGATACTAGGCACCCAGCCCCAGGGCCAGCATTTAAAACCATCACGTCCCTTATGCTTGCTAGGTGTCCACCCATTTCTGCTCCAGCCCTGCCCATCACCACAAGCTCACATGAGAATTATTAGGGTCCATTGTGTCGTTTCTGTGTCTGGGTATCCTGCAATACCATGGCTCAGCTCTGTCAGCCCAGCACTCTGGGACGTTGAGGCAGGAGGATCACAAGTTGTATCCTAGCCTGGACAAATTAGTGAGACCCTGTCTCAAAATAAAAAGTAAAAATGGGCTGGGAATATATATAGCTCAGGGTGAAGTCCTGGGGCTCGAATCTTAATAGCACACTTACACAAAGGGCAAACATTACTGGAGCTTCTTAACGTGGCCTGTGAAAGTGGAGGTGCAGGCTCTTCTCCACTCCCCTCCGCTCTCTGCCCCTCCCCAGGCTCTGCAGGTGCTCACTTGCTTGCTTTGCCAAGTGCAAGCCCTCTACACTCTGTTCCCATCTGGACTGCCTTTCCTTGCTGGACTCAGTGCTTAGCCTGGGGCTGGAAGGGAGGGTGTAGCTCACTGTTTAAAGTGATTGCCTAGCGAGCACAAGCCCTGAGTTCAAATCCCTAGACGATATAAGCCAGGAGTGCTGGCGCATGCCTGTAATTGGAAGCCTGAGGCAGGAAGACTGCTGTGAGGTGGAGGCCAGCCTGGGACTACAAAGCAAGATCCTGTCTCAAAAACAAAAAATAAACAGTATCTCACATGTCACATCCTCCAGTATGAATTTCTTTGTTGTTATTATTGTGTTTATGTTTGTTTTGCTTTGCTGTTTGGAGAAAGGGATAAAAGAGACTCTTGCTCTGCAGTCCAGGCTGGTCCTGAATGCACCATGTAGCCCGGGCTGGCCTCAAACACATAGCAAACCTCCTGCCTCTGCCTTCTAAATGCTGGGACGATAGGCATGAGCCACCATGCCCTGCTAATCTGTACGTGCTGCTGGGTGTTAGAAATGGCTTGTAGGAAAGTTTACCTGTCCAAACAAAGAATGGACATGGGAGGCCTGGATGGAAGAGTAGGAGGCTTTAGTCATCTTTTCGCAAAAAGTGGGACCTTCCCACGTGCAAGGGAAGGGAGGCACACGGAATATACGAATATACGGTGGATGGTGAGTTAAATCCCGAGATCACAAGTCCCTCCCACTGCCTTTTCCTCTTGGCAGGATGCACAGTCTTCCTGATAAGATCTAAGGCATTGGCTCAGGGCCGAGTTTATCACAATGTCATGACCTTTATCCCTGCTCCCCCTTTCCGCCTTCGGCTAGTCACCTGGTTTGGTAAGGCTTAGAAGATTTAAATGTCTACCATCTTTATCTTGAACAATAGGTGGCACTCACGTCGGTAATCGAACCCAGGGCTTTGCACTTGTGAGGCAAGCACTTCATCCACTGGGCTGCACCCTAGTATCAATTTCTGAGGTTAAACTGGATGGCTCACATCCGTATCTCACCTTCACGTGTGCAGAAGCAGAAACTGAGCGGCGCAACACTGCCCTCTGGTGGAAAATATCAGCATTACAGCCGTAGAAACAGCCTAATACGTGGTTTAGAAAAAAATCTATGGACTTCCAGACAGAATGGCGGCCAAGTGTGAGTCCTACGCAATGGCCCTCAGAGGCTCATCCAAATAATTGGGATATAGTTTAAAAACTACCTGCTCAACTTAGGTCGGAGAGGAAGGAGAGCTCCAGGAAGCCCCGGGAAAGTTGGAAGCCCCAAACATGGGCCAGAAGCTGAACAACACACCACCCTATGAAGGAGTCTCCCTAGGCCTCCTGCTCCTGGGGTGCGCAGCTGGAAGCCTCAGACTGACATAAGCCTGGAGCTGGGCGGGAGCCGCAGGAATTAGCAGCAGTGGGCAGCCCTGGCCCCTAGAAACTAGCCCATGAGTAGTGCAAAGGGTAAATGCTTCCTTGGAAAAGGTCTGCCTGCAGCTCAGTAGACCAGCTCCGGAGAAGGCAGCCTTTGGCAGCCATGCTAGGAAATGACATAGGCAGGGGATACTTTCAAAAGAGCCCCAGTCTGAACTGTTTTGGGTGAAAGCACCCACAGACCAGCCATACACCAGGGACTTTGGGGATGCCCTTAACCAGGGCCTGTGAAAGAACTGGCATGAGAGGCAGTTGTAGAGAGGGGAGAAAGGCTGCTGATCTCCTGAATGGTTTGGGTTATAGTGAGAACAGACAGCAGAGGGTGGAGAGCCCTGCCCTCCCAGGCCAGAAGCCAGGACAGGAGAGAGGACTTTACTGAGGGGGCTGGGACCGAAGAAGACACTCTGGAGGCCATCGACTGGTAGGACCGCCTTTGCTGCTTCCTTCCAGCACAGAGCTTGGTGGGCTTCTGTCTTCTGCTCCCTGTCCCCATGCTCCCTCCTGTGTACCCTCATACACATTCAGAACAGCCTGTTGGCCAGATCATTAAAGTGACGTCCCTCAACAATAAAATTATTGGAAAAGAAGGCAGTAGGACGCGTGCAGAAATGCCTGACTGTCCTGAAGCTGATATGGACCCTGAAATATTAGAACTTAGAGGAAAAGAAGTCAAAAAACAAGTGGACTAAATAGTTCATACCAGATACACTTAGAGCAAATGTAGGAAATGATCAGCCAGCCTAAAGATGAATTATTAGGGGCTGAAAGAATAGTTCAGCAGTTAAAGCACTTACAATAACAAGTGCTGAGTAATAAAGTTTGATTCCCCAGCGCCACATAAGCTGGGTGTGGTGGCACATGCCTGTAATCCCAGGCAGCACTCAGGAGGCTGAGGCAGTGATTGCCCTGAGTTTGAGGCCAGTCTAGGCTACATAGTAAGCTCAGAACCGGGATTACAGAGCAAAGCCCTGTCACCAAAACAAAACAAAACAAAAAAAGGCTGAGGTAAATAGAGCAATATAAGATATGAAGGGATGCTTTGATAGAGAAGTGGAAAATCGGAAATCTAGCTGAATTTTAGGATATGAAAAATTCATTTGAAACCAGGATGTTGCTGGTATACATTACCCAATATCTGCAATTTAAGGGAGGAAAGACTTATTTTAGCTCACAGTTTCAAAGGTCTCGGTCCATTCACAGGTGGCTGGCAATGGCAGGAGGGTGCTGGCAGGGGCAGCTGCTCATGGCATTGGAAGAGGCAGAGTTGGGAGCTCATGGAAGAAGCTGGGCTCAGAGTTCTTATCCTTCCAGGCCCCAGGCCTGTGATCTAATCTTCCACGCACCTGTCCTCTACCACACGCCGGACCAGGCCCAGCTCTTCACGGCACATGGGATCCTCAGGTCTTCCTCAGCGCTCAAACGCATGAGGCTTTGGGGACATTCCAGGTCCACACTGCAGCACAGGGGAAAGCAGCTTGAACGTCGGGAGGACAGAAATCCAGGTTGTGAAGGCAAGGGTAACCTCAATGCTGCAATCAGGGATGGCTTCAAGAAAAGAAATGAACAAAGTTGTTGGACCCAGCAGCTGCTGGGTGGCCCAAAGAGAACCAACTTCAGAATCATGGGTGTGGGCGAAAGAGCGGAAGACAGCACAAAAGGGCTAGAGAGAGCAGGGGGAAGAGCACAGCGGTGAGAACACTTGCCTAGCCAGCACAAGGCCCTGGGTTTGATTCTCCAGCCGGTTGTGGTGGTGCACCCTGGAAATGCCAAGACTCAGGAGGCTGAGGCAGAAGGATTGCTGTGAGTTCAAGGCCAGCCTGGGCTCCAGAGTCAGTTCAGGACCAGCCTGGACTAGAGTGAGATCCTGTCTCAAAAAAAAAAAAAAAAAAGAAAGAAAGAAAGAAAGAAAGAATTTATTCACTGAAATCATGGAAGAACATTTCCCAAAACTTTAAAGAGAAATTAATATTCAGGTACAAGAAGTTTATACAGTGGCAAATAATCTTGACCAAAAAAGAACCTCACCATGACACATGAGAGTCAAAACCTTAGAAATCCAATACAAAGACAGAATATTAAAAGCAATAAGAAGCTGTATGTGGTGGTGCATGCCTGTAATCCCAGCACTTGGGAGGCTGAGGCAAGAGGATTGCTATGAGTTTGAGGCCAGCCTGAACTGCAGAGTGAGACTCTTTATTTGTTTGTTTGTTTATTTATTTATGGAGACAGGTTCTCATTCTATAGTCCAGGCTGGTGCTGAACTCACCATGTAGCCCAGGCTAGGCGTGGACTCATGGCAATCCTCCTGCCTCAGCCTATTAAGTGCTGGGATTACAGGCATGTGCTACCACAACCAGTTTATGTGGTGCTGGCCTTATGCTTGCTAGGCAAGGGCTTTAACCACAGTGCCATTTTTCCAGTCCTGAGACTCTCAAAAAAATAAAAAAAGCAGTAACAGAAAAACAGGTATTTTTTATTATTTTACCAAAGCAAACCCATCAGAGTAACTTCAGTTTCGCAGTACAAACCTTAAAGGCCAGGAGAGCATGGAACAAAACCTTTTATTTTTTTATTATTTACATATCACATTCCTTTCCCCTTCTCACCCCGTCAAACCATACAAGTCTGTCTTCTTACTGTCTTCCACCTCTCTTTTACCTTTTTTATGATAAAAACCTTCGGGGTCTGATTCATTTCCCTGAGCACAATGGACTCAAGGTGCATCCATTTTCCTACAAACGACTCAAATTTTCTTCATGGCAGTGTATGGTACACCATTGTGTATATACACTACATCTTCTTTATCCGGTCATCTGTTGTTGGGCATACTGGCTTCTCCAAGATTTGGGTATTATGAGGTGTGCTGCTTTAAAACTGGGTATGCATGTGTCACTCTTGTGTGATGACTTTAACTCTTCTGGGAAGAATCCTCGGAGAGGTCTAGCTGGGTCAAATGGGATATCTAGTTTCAGTTTTTTTTATCTCCATACCGCTTTCCTTAGTGGTTGCACCATCTTATTGTCCTACCTGCAATCCATGAGTGTTTTTTATTTCCTTTCTTTCCCAGGCTTCCAAGATTGTCTTGGTATTGTGGGTGTCTTCTGGTTCCTGGGAGCTCTCACTAAGGAGCTGGGGTGTGTGTATGAGTCTTCGGGGAAACTAGCCAAATTACCTCTCCAGGTGGCTGCCTCCTCAGGGTAGGGCTGAGGTCCAAGACTAGTACCATTGAACAAGTAACCATCTCCCTGCCACTGTTTGGAACCTGGGGAATGATGGGGAAGAAGGCCCCACACACTGGATGTGCCACCATGGCCGATCCTGACCATTATGGAAGGAGCCACCTCGTGTGACATCTCCCAGGGTGGGGATACTGTGCTGACCCAGAGGACGTGGGTAGCAGGTTGCCAACACCAGGGTGGGCTGTGGACATGGGACCACCTTGGTTTTTGCAAACATGAGTGAATTCTCCCCATTCTGCAAAGACAGAGAAACTATTTTCCAAGCCAAGGCGGCAAGGCAATGGCTGCTTTGGTCTCTACACCTGCCACCTCCTTCCACATTCCAGAGTCACCTGCTGAGAGGGAGCCAAAGCCAGACCTGGTGATGCAATTCCAGCATTCTTGGAGGCTGAGGCAGGAGAATTCCAAAGTCACATCCAGCCTTGGCTACTTTGTGACTGAGTGACACCTTGTGTCGAATTAAAACTCCACACACAAAGGAGCCCCTAACCAGGGATCCAGTTGCCTTTTCGTGGGCTCTCAAAGGAATGTCCACAGTTATCCATGGTGGTTTATTTTATTTATTTTGAGATAGGGCCTCACTCTGTAACCAAGCTGGTCCTGGACTAATTAAGTAGTCCAGGCTGGCCTTGAACTAATGCAGTCCTCCTGTGTCTGCTTCCCAAATGCCTGGATTGCAGGTATGCGCCACCACGCCCAGCTTATGTGGTGCTGGGGAATCTAAGTCAGGGCCTGTGCACGGTAAGCAAATGCTCTAACTGCTGTGTGATTCCTCCAGATCATGCTTACCTCAGTCTGAGGTTCCGGGCTTCAGGCTCTCTTCCCTCTGTGGAAGAAGCTGGTGGCTCACAGCTGTTCGTGGTCTGCCTGGGGACACTTCCTGGGTGCTGTTTCTTTTTTTCTTTTTTCTTTTTTTTTTTTTTTGCTGTCTTCTGTTTTGGAGATTTCTGGCCTTCCTGTGGCATTCTTTCAATTCTTGGGGTGCTCAGTCCTTTCCTAGCTACATTCAAGAGGCAGTTTTGGACTATAATCTCCAGTGTTTAAGAGGGACCACAAGGAGACATTGTGCAGCTCTGTTATTCGGCCACCATCTTGCCCAGAAGATGGCATTTTTGAAAAGCATCTAATGAGATTATTTTGTGCATTCTTTTTTGACTCTACTTGCTTTCTGTTACATGCATTAATTTGTGTATGTTGAGCTATCCTTACATCCTTGAGATAAAACTGAGGTGTCCTTAGTGTAAGACCCTCAGGATGTGCTGCTGAATTGTGTCAGTGAGGGTCTTACTGAGAAAAGCTGCACTGAGCTCCTTTAGCTTCCTGGCCCCAGTATTTTCTTTGTCCATGAGTCATCGCATGGCTTCATTATCAGAGTAGTGTCGGACTCCTAGAAAGAGCTGAGTTTGGATCATTGCTTCTCTTTTTGTATGTGAATAACATTGAGAAACATTAGCATTTGTCCTTCTTGTAAAGCCAGTAGCACTCAACTGGGAATTCTTATGGCTCTGGAGTTCCAGTTGTTAAGAATGTTACTGTCTGCATCTGCCTAAATTGCTCACTTTGGGGGCAGGCCCAGTGGGGTCCAGACCAGCAGGCAAGGGTGGTAGCTGGGTCCCCTGCCACAGTCCTGTGCATGTGATCCAGGGTGAGGGTGGGCCAACGTCTGCTGGGACTGTGTCTGCCTGGGCTGGGAGGCTTCCAAGCCTGTACAGAGATTCTGCCTCAATGGGACCGCCATGTCTGCAGAGATTGTGTCTCTGTGCCATAGGCAGAACTGTAGAGCCTCTGCCTCTGCATAGGCCAGGAATACAAAGATTCTGTTTCTGTGGGTTGGCCAGGCCTGCAGAGCCCTTGCCTGTGTGCGATAGCCAGGTCTATAGCAGCCCTGCCTCTGTGGCATGGCATGGCCTACAGATCCCGTGCTCTGATGACACCGCCAAGCCCACTGAGATCCTGCCTCAATGGTGTGAGCGGGCCTGTACAGACCCTGTCTGTCTGGGATGACCTGGTCTACAGAGCCCCTGTCTTCACGGGGTGGCCTGGCTTGCAGAGCCGCTGCATCTGTAGGATGACCAGGCCTGCTTAGATCCTGTCTCTGTGGGATAGACAGTTATGCAGAGCCGCTGTCTGTAGGGAAGGCCTTGCCTGAAGAATCCTTGCCTCCATGGAATGGCATGGCCTGCAGAGATCCTGCCTTTGTGGTCCCATGAGGTCTGGTGTCCACATGAGGCTGTGGCTCGCAGAGGGTGTAGATGTTGGGGGACCAAAGGCAGCTCAGCCAACTGGATGACTGATACTTAAAGGAGCTATGAGCTGAGACATCACTGGCTGAGGTCTGTCTATCTCTTCAGGTGACCTGTCCAAGTTCCCTTCCCTCACTAGCTCCAGAGGAGCAGTAATGACAGGGTTGTCCATGGTTTAGGATAAATCACTTGCTGATAACTGAAGTTTCCTGAAAATAGCTTCACTCAAGAGGAGACAATTGATTAACTGAATGGCTTCTGGAGAACATGTGGAGAGACTGGGATATTTTCACATAGCCCCAGTCTTAGGAGCTATCTTGGCCCTTTTGCCTGGTCACATCTACTGTCCTCCTCTGTATCTAACTTAACATCCTGTGATAAACCCTTTGATATATAACATTCCTACTAAGTAAGCCTCTTAAGATGTAAAACAAAACTTGCTTCCCACCAACCCAAGCTAAGAATGCCACTAGATAGTATCCAAGGCCCACAGCAGGGATTTCCACGCGTCAGGGGGACACACCTATCTGATGGTTCCATCAATTCTTTCAAGTTGTGCTTTGATTTATGATTTTCTTCTATTTTAAAGCTATAAATACTGTGACTGCTGCTCATTGCAACATGTTATTTGGGAATACCTAAGTTCATGTTCCCAGGCCTTGGTCACTCGTGTTTGGCTTCAAAATAAACCATCTCTCAAACTCTTTAAGACCAGTCACGCTTTGCATCGACATCGCTAAGTCCTCATTAGTCCTCCTGGCCTTGTGAATCTTGTTGCTGCCAGCATGACGTGAAGCGAGTCTGTTAAGAGGGGTGTGGAATGGCGAGCAAATTAACGCCCACTTGGGTGGACTCAGGGAACCATTTCACCAGTGGAATGGATCCACTTTATTTTTCACTGAAGCTTTTACACCAGGGAAAAACATGGGCAGTACTTAGGGGGTCACTTTAGCAAGTCTCCCAAGTGATCTGTGTGACGTCTTTATTATGGGTACAGCTCTGTCTCACCTACTAAGTCAGCAGCCCCTGGTTATGGACCTCTGACTTGATTGTGTTGAACTTATGGAAATTAGTCTAAAACGATTCTCCTGAGCAGCTGGAGGTACCTCCTCCCAGCTTTGAGACTCATGGCCTTCTTCTGCCAGAATTGCAGGGAAACAAAAGCAGGCTCCTTCCTATCTTTCACCAGTCAAGAGGAGTCCCATAGCAAGAGACTGTAAACTGAATGCCCACACACTTTTGGTATTTTTCTGACTTCTTAATGGAACTTTGGAGTTTAACGCAGTGGAGTAGGTGAGTATAAAGTCATTAAAGCACCAGGAGATGAAGAGAAGGAGAAGTTTCTTCCTGGCAGTGTGAGTCACCTAGTCCCCTTCCTGCCCCCTCTACCCCATATTTCTTCCCCTTATTCCCGAACCCTAACATCCACACTCCAAGGAAGAATGAGGAAGGTGAAATCACATTAAGCTAGCGGTCATAATGACCCTCTCACACCCCGATAGAGAAAAAAATACCTATTGATCTACTGAGAACCCTGTAATTAAAAAAAAAACTTGTGATTGTATGCTCGCCTGCTCACCGCTGGAATTCACATCTGTAATCCCACTCACGGCTCTGTGCCTTTTGATAACACAAACCGATCTTCTAAAAATAGAAAGTAAAATTCGCCTTTAAAATCCCCACACTATAGAGGCTGGAGGAATGGCTCAGCAGTTAACGCACTTGTCTAGCAAGCGCTACGTCAAAGCGCTAGGTACCCAAGTTCGACTCTCCAGCACCACAAAAACTGGGCGTGGTGGTGCACGCCTGTAATCACTCGGGAGGCTGAGGCAGAAGGATTGCCATGAGCCCAAGGCCAGCCTGGGCTCCATAGTGCGTTCAGGTCCAGCACTCCCGTGTTGTGGGAGCCAGTTGCTGGCCAGCTCCCACTAAAGCTTGCTCTATTTCAGACTAATACAGTCGGTGGTCTCATGTGGGTCCAACAGCAGCTTATCTGTCCCCAGAAGAGAAGACACTGAGGAAGTTACAGTGGGGAGATTTCACGAGGTTCACAATGGCGAGTGCTTTGGGCAGTAGTGAAGTGACGAGAGCTCTGCCATGCTAGATTCCCCCACAGCCTCCTGGCTCCGTCATCTTTCCTGCTCAGCTGGCCTTGAACCCGTGAATGGCTCTCTGCTGATACCCTGTCCCCCGACCCCCCCCCCCCCCCATGGCTATGGAAAATCCCTCCGTCAGGCACAAGGCATCAATTGAAATTGAAATCACTGCTAGCTTTTTGTGTTATTTTTATTGTTGTGTAAATTTCTTTTAATTATTCTTCACTTCTTCCCCTTTATTCTTGTGACTGTCCCCACCCTGTGGTTTTCTCTTCACCCGATCCCCCCACTCCTGCTTCCACCCTGAGAATTCTTCCTGCCATGAGCCCGTCTCAGTCGCCAGCTAATAAAGGACTCCTAAATTTTCCTCTAAAAGTGGTGCTTCTCCTGTGTGATATTACATCATCGGCTATGACAGTAGAGGCAGGTGAATTCCTGTGTCCACGCACTACAGGCCATGACATTAGAAGTCTGAGGAAGAGTTTCTCTAGGAGCTGGAGAATTAGCACAGTGGCTAGGACACTTGACTAGCAAGTGCAAAGTCCTGAGTTCAGATCTTTGCACCACATAAGCCTGGCACATTGGCACAAACTTTAAATGTCAGCACTTGGGAGGCTGAGGCAGAAGGATTGCTGTAAGTTCAAGGCCAGCTCAGGCTATACAGTCAGCGCAGGACCTGCCTGGACTAGAGACCAGGTAGCTGAGGGTACTTCAGGTTACCTCTGCATCCTTGGTTCTGTTTCATCAGTCAATCTGTCTGTTTTTTGTGCCAGTACCACATAGTTTTGTTTTGTTTTGTTTTGTTTTTATCACTGTTGCTTTGTACTGCAATTGGATGTCTAAAATTGCAATGCCACCTGCTTTTATCTTGTTTCTCAAGATTGCTTTTGTTAATCAGGGTCTCTTTTGGTTTCATATCTATCTATTGTTTTTCAAGTTCAGTGAAAAAAGTTGTTGATATTTTGATAAGAAATGCATTGGATTTGTCTGTCAGTTTTGGCAGTAGAGCCATTTTGACAATATTATTTCTGCCTATCAAGGAACAGGCTGTCTTTCCATTTTCTGATGTCCCCTGCAATTTTCTTTTTCAGCATAATACAGTTGTCTTTGCAGAGGGTCTTCACTTTCTTAGTTAGGTTGATTCTTAGGTATTTAATTTTTGAAGAGCTATTGGGAACTGGATTATTCTTCTCAGCTGTTTGTCAGTGAATTTATTACTAGTGTACAGGAATGCTACTGATTTTGTATATTGATTTTTTTAACCCACAACTTGGCTGAATTTATCAATTCAAAGAGTTTCATGGAGGACTTTTTGAGGTCTTCTATGTAGATAATCATGTTATCTGCCAATAAAGATCATTTGATTGCTTCCTTTCTGTTACAAATTCCCTTTCTCTCATTATCTTGCCTGATTGCTCTGGCTAGGGTTTTGAGAACTATGGTGAATAGGAGTGGTGAAAGTGGACAGCCTTGTGGTGCTCCTGATTCAAAGGGAAATGCTTCCAATTTCTCCACATTTGCTATCGTATTTGCTGTGTATTTGGCATAGATGGTGTCTTAGTCACTTTTCATTGCTGGGACAGAATGCCCCATATCTACAACATCAGCATGGAAAGATTTATTTTAGCCCAGAGTTTCAGAGGATTATTGTCCACTCTAGACATGGTAGAAAGGGAGTGGGGCCAAAGCAGGAGCCGGAGGCAGACCCAGGGATAGAGATCCTCGTGGCATGACAGAACAAAGCCAAGTCTCAGAAAGGAAGGCTGGAACCAGCACACACCCCTCCATGTCAAGCCCCAACCACCTGCCCCTTGCTGCCAGGCCCCACCTCTCAGTAGTACACAGAATCCATAGGTATGTGAGGCTTTTGGTTGACACTCCTGATCCAAACCACAACATTCTGCTCCTAGCCTCCCAAAGATTCACATCTACCTCCTCAAGAAAAATGCATTTAGCCCTTCTCTAAGAGTTGCTATTAACTTAACAGTTAGTTCCGGAACTGCTAAAAAGTCCGAATCCAAAGTCTCCTCTGAGACTCAAGATAAACTCTCAGCTGTGAGCTTCTGTGAAGATGAAAGAGTTGAGCTCTTCCCACAAACAATGGCCCAGGGCAAATATTCCCATTCCAAAAGAGGAATAGAAGGATGAAAGGCAACTGGACCAACACAAGTTTTAAACCTGTCAGGGCAAGGGTTAAATCCACATGCAGCACCCAGGGTCAATTGGGGTGAGATGTGGATCTGTAATCCAGACGGCAGCCCCACCCCAACAGCGCTGTGGCTGGCTGGAACTTCTATCTTCTCTCCTTTGGGCTGGATCTGCTCACAGCCTGCAGTATTTCTCATCTGATACTCCACGCTCCTGGCACTTCCAAATTTCTGGGGTCTCTACTGCACCTTGGGCTTCTCCTGTACAACATCACACACTGCCCTCCCAGTGGCCCTTTGCCAGGCCTCCACAGCCTTCCTCTGACATCTGGGTGGAAGCCTCTGTAACCCCACAACCCTTGTACTCTGCAAGCCTGTATTACTAGGACTGCATGGATATCATCATGGTTGGCCACGGGTTTGAGCAGTAGCCTGGCCCTTTTGGACAATCACTGTAGTCTGATAGACATTTTTTTCCCTTTGGCCCTGCGGTACACATCTCAGAGAATATTTTTTTTTTGGTAGACTAGCAAATCTTTGTTTAGAAATGAAGGCTAGACAGGTAAAACCTCCACTACCTGGGAGGGGAGCTTGAGTGGGCAGGCCCCTCGGTATCTAGAACTCTTATGGAACTCATGCACCTCTTCGGTAGCAGAGTCTTTTAAAGATACTAATTCTGCCAATCCAAGACTGAAGGATGCCTTTCTATTTTCTAAAGTCTTGTTTCTTTTTCTTGTTTTGGAATTCTGAGAATTTTGTGATAGAGGTCTCTTGTTTTCTTGATTTCATTAATTTTTTTGTATTAAAGTTTGAAGGATTCTAAATGAAATTGTTTTCCTAATTTTTCTCAGTTCGTTACAAGTATACAAAATACAAATGAATTTTGTGTGTTGGTTTTATATTGCATCATTTTGAAGAATTTGGTCATATTCTGTGTTCTGCCTGCAGGGCCAATAAGAACTGAGATTCAGCTCCCACACACCCGAAGCTCAGCCAGGACATCCGTGACAAGTGAGTTTCCATCTCTGACTAGAGCACACAGCGCCACCTATGGGCCACCATGCCCTGGTGTCAGATGCCCCATGACACAGTATCCCACACATCCCCCCACCTCGTGTGCCATGACCCCGGCTGTGCAGTGCTTGACCGGAATGGTCTCTGCAGTGGGCTCCCTCATGGGTGGCTTGGGCATGTAAGCAGGGAGCCAGGACCCACCCCTACCCCCACACCAGCTCATTAGGGTTGGCCTCGGAGGGCTGAGTGTCCATAAGAAAGATGGGGACCAGAGGAGAGCAAGGACTAGGCCCCGCAGCAGAAGCCGCAGCCCCAGCCACCTGAGGCCAGCTGGAGAATCCTCTGACCATGCACTTCACTGTGCTGTGGACCAGGGAGCCCTTTCAGAACCTGCCAAGGCAGAGGACATGAGTATCGGAGGTACTCGTGGAAATGCCTTGTCCAGGAGATTTTGTATCATTCATCTGCTCTAATACTTAAAATTTAAAAGGAGGTATAAAAATGACTCTAGCCATAGGGCCCTAGAAGGGAGGAATTTTAGACAAGGAGCTTAGAAAACTGCCCATGGCCAGCCTTTCTACTCGTTTGTCTCAAGACTGTGAGTAAAGTCCGCCCTCCTCTCTTAAGTTTGATCATTTGTGAAATGGGCGGGGGGCAGGGGCTTTACTCACTCTCCACTCCACAAGGTAAACTTCAGGCCCGCAGTGCGCCCCTGCCTCTCCGACTCAGGGCTCACTGGGTGGGCGCCGCTTTCAGACCGCTTCAGGAGGCCTTAACTCCCCATGGCCACCAGGTGGCAGTGCTCTACAAGACACTGCGTTCCATGGAAAGTTTTGGAATTTCAGCCCTGGGTGCTTGATAACGTGCAAAAACAAAAACAAAACAAAACAAAAAACCCCACAACTCTGACTGATTCCTTTTTCCTTCCTTCCTTCCTTCCTTCCTTCCTTCCTTCCTTCCTTCCTTCCTTCCTTCCTTCCTTCCTTCTTTTCTTTCATTCATTCATTCTTTCTTTCTATTTATTTATTTTTTGAGACCGTGTCTCACTTTGTAGACCAGGCTGGCCCTGAACTCACTGTGTAGTTCTTGCTGGCCGTGAACTCAGGGCAATCCCCCTGCCTCAGCCTCCCAAGTGCTGTGATTATACTCTAACATCTGAGCTATTTCTCCAACCCTGGATTCTTTTATTTATTTATTTATTTATTTTTGTACTGGAAATCGAGCTCAGGGCCTTCCCACTGGGCTCTATCGCTAGCTTTCTTTTATTTATTTATTTATTTATTATTTTTGAGTCAGGGTCTTGCTAAGTCAGTAAGCTGCGCGGGCAGGGCTTGGGCTTGCGATCCTCCTGCCTCAGGCTCTCAGGGTACTGGGATGACGGGCCTGTGTCATCATCAGGCCTTGATGTCCAGCCATGCCCTCTTTGACCCAGCATGACCCCACACAACCTCATCCCACAGCTGTGTCTTCAGAATGGGAGGATGTTGCAATCTTCTTCTTCTTCTTCTTCTTTTCTTTTTTGGAAAAAAAAAAAACCCACACACATGTACCAGTTGTTTCCCTGACCTAGGAACTGTCACTTGAGATCCCTGCAGCTGTCCCTAAGAAGGGGAAGTCAGGCCTGGGCTCGAAATGGCTAAACCAGATCCCTGCCATTTGAGATGAATTCTCCATCTCACAAATTCAACAAATATCTCCAGAGCCCTCCTGTGTCTGTGCCAGGCCTGTGGGACATGGAGCTGCCTGGCCTTTAGTTCCTGCCCCACCAGCAGTTAGAAGCTCATGGGTGAAGAGGGGCCAGGCGGTGCCCATAATGGACAGTGCCAGGGAGGGGCAGAAGCCCACAGCAGAGCAGTTCAGTCAAGTTCATGTAGGGGCCAGATGCGCAGGCACACCCCTGTAGTCCTAGCCACTGGGAGGCTGAGGAGGAGGATGGCTGTGAGTTTGAGTACAGCCTGGGCTACACAGTGGGTTCAGGACTATCCTGGACTATAGGGTAAGACCCTATCCAAAACAAAAGCAAAGCAACAAACACCCGCACCCCTCAAAAAAAAAAAAACCCAACAACAAATAAAAAAAGGAGGAGATGAAGCCAGAATCAAAAGGGGGAAAAGATGATGAGAAGGCAGCATGGGCCACAGGATCATGTCTCTCACAGCTTTCTTTCCTTTCTGTTCAGATCTGTTCAAATCCCTTGGTAGCAGGGATCAATCTCTGCCCAGATGAGCTGTCCCTGGACGGGGCAGCAAAGGCTCTCAGGAGCTGGGCCAATGGGTAGAGGCTTGAGGAAGACTCCAAGTGTCATTACGGGTATCTGTCGGACCCTCTGTACCCTCAAATCTTTTTTCTTTTTTGTAGTTCTGGGGGTTAAGCCCAGTTCCTTGACACCGAGCTACAACCCCAGCCCTTTTTTAATTATTTATTTGAGATAGCGTCTCAAGTTACTAAGTAATCCAGGATGGGCTGGAACTTGCAATCATCCCGCTTCAGCCTCCCAGAGTGCTGGGATGACAGACCTGTACCACAGGGCCCAGGTCCTGGGCTTTGAACTCCTAAGATTCCTGCACCAGCCACAGCCATTCCTGCCACCCTGGGGTCTTGTTGCCCAGCAGGGAGTCAGTGGTCTTCAGGAAGATCCCGACCCAAGTGCCCCCTCTGTCTGCGGCTCCATTGGTGACAGCCACACCCACAAGCTAGAGATAGACAAAGACTGAGCTTCTTGTTAGCATTCATGCCATGGGGAACAGTTCCCCAAAAATAGGTGACGTGAAATATTTTTTCCTTTCTTTTTTTTCTTTTCTTTTCTTTTCTCTTTTCTTTTCCTTTCTTTCTTTCTTTCTTTCTTTCTTTCTTTCTTTCTTTCTTTCTTTCTTTCTTTCTTTTTTTGGTGGTACTGGAGATCAACCCATGATCTTCACAATGAGCAGCATTCCCAGATGATTTTTATTTTTGTTTCTGAAACAGGTCTTACTAAATTACTAAGCTGTCATGCTGGGCTCAAACTTGCAATCTGCCTGCCATAGCCTCCCAGAGTTCTAGGACTATAGGCCTATACCACTGGCCCAGCAGAAAATCATGCCATTGGAAGGGCTGCATTTAGGAGCTCATGAGGGCCCCATGGGGCTCGGTCATGGCCGTGAGTTGAGACTGACTGAGTCAAGTTACCTGAAAATGCTGACCAGCTGTGCAAACTTGAACCACTTTCCCAAGTTCTCCTAGCCTGTTGGGCCCCATGGCGTAGGCCTGTCATCTCAGCATTCTGGGAGGCACTGTACCTAAATCAACACTACAGAAACTAAGCCGAGGATGCACTCAGTGCTGAGGTCCTGGGCTGTATTCCCCAGCACCACACACACTATATGAAGGCCTTATTATGTATATATTTTGTTATAATCGCAGCACTTTGGGACACAGAGGCAGGAGAATCTCAAGTTTGAGCCTAGCCTGGGCAATTTAGCTACTCAGTAAGACCCTGTCTCAAATAATAAAAAGGGCCTGGAGATGTAGCTCAGAATGAAGGCCCTGCGTTCAACCCCCAGTACACAAAAAATAAAAAATATAAAAGACTATAGGGTGGGAAGAAAGCCAAGGCTCCCCAGCCTGATTTTTACTTTTATGTTTTGTGACAGAATCTTGCTAAGTCACTATGTTGTCCATATTGGGCTTGAACTTGTGACCCTCCTGCCTCAGCCTTCTAGAATGCTGAGTGACAGGCCTTCATCACCAAGCCCAGCTCAAAAGTTTGGTCTCCTCTCCTCGTCGCATCCTTATACTCTGATCTTTCCTAAAGGCCACAAGAACATTCTATCTAAAGCAACAGTTACAGGCTGCAAGTGTAGCTCAGTGGTTATAGTGCTGGCCTAGAATGAGCCAAGGCCCTGGGGTGGACAGGAAATCAGGCAGGTGTGGTGGCACACGCCGGCAATCCCAGCCCAGTGGCTGAGGCAGGAGGCTCACACTAAATCTGGGGCCAGCTTAGGCTCCATAGTAAACTCAGGACCAGCCCGGATTACAGAGCCAGACCTTGTCTCTAAGTAAATAACTAAATAAATACAGTGACGCGACTCTTGCTGCCCACTTTGCCCTTGCGTGGCGAGCCTGCGACTGTGCATGCCGTCAAGGTCTTTTGCCGTCATCTCCGTGGAAACACAGCTGTGTATGCGGCAGAAGCAGGCAGCAGAGGGGCTCAGAGACCACGGGGAAGGGCTTGGCGTCGCAGCCGGAGCTGGGGGCATGCGGTGTGGTGTCTTCTTCCCTCGGTCCTCCCAAAGCTCCCACACTATGAACATGGCTCCGTTCTGGAAGGAGCCATCCCATCTGCTCCGTCTCCTCCCATCACCATGGTTACTGGGCCCCGAGTAGTCTCCGCGGAGAGGGAGGCAGAACCATAGCCAGGACCACTACAGAGCCGGAGGCTGGGAGAGGGGGAATCTGATTTTGTTTAGCCACATCATTCTTATTTTGGTGGTACTGGGGATCCAGCCCGGGGCCTTCACACTGAGCACATCCCCAGCCCAGTTTAGTTTTGATTTTGAGACAGGATCTTGCTTAAGTCACCCAGGCTGGGCTTCACCTATGATGCTCCTGACTCAGCCTCCCAGCGCTGGGATGACAGGCCTGCGCCACTGGGCCCAGCTCTGTGACAGTTCTTGTTCAGCCTGGGTGACAGTTATTCAATAAATAAGCATGAGTCAGTGGGAGGCATCATTTTCTCCTTGGAAACATGTGTAATTCTGCAATTAGAGATTCTAGTAAAAGTGGGTGGGCCATCAGTTGGAAAAATAAATCCCAAGTAATCGGCAGAGACTAACAGCTCTGGCTACACCAGCTGCGGCCACAGAAGTGTAGGAATCTTTTTTTTCTGGGTGGGAAGGAGGATGGGGGTGGAACCCAGGGCTTTCGCTCTGAGCTACATCTCCAGCTCCTTTTTACTGTTCATTGAGACAGAATCTCTCTAAGGGCCCAGGCTGGGCTTGAAGGTACAGTCCTCCTGCCTCAGCCTCCCAAAAGTGCCTCACTGTGCCTAGCTAGGAACCTTCTGCTGTAGACTGTGGTCTGTCCACACACCCTTCCTTCTTCTTTCCTCCGTAATTCCTAGTCCTCCCAGCGGACTCTAGCATGTACTTTAGAATTATGTGTAGGTGTCTATATAGATACTGTCACATGTCACTTGGATGGGGACCCATGACGGGGGCATGCCATCAGGTGGCTCTGGGGAGGAGCATAGCGTACTCACTCAAATGAAAGGTGACTGCTAAGCTGTGTCTCCAAACAGTACAAACTCGTGTTCCCAGCATCAGTGACATCTGGTCACTGACAGAAATATCGCTATGATCTCTGTGACCTCACGTGTGTATCTAAGAGTGTCTCAGTGGGTTTGAGCCTGTTTTTTGTTTGTTTGTTTTTTGGTACTGAGGATCAAGCCCAGTGCCTTCAAACTGACATATATCCACAGTCCATTTTTACTTAGATTTTGAGACAAGATCTCACTAAGTCACTAAGTTGACCAGGCGGGGCTGAAACTTTTGATCCTCCTGCCTCAGCCTTCCAGAGTTCTGAGATAACAGGCCGGTACCAACAGGGCTCTAGTGTCCTTACCCTTTACTTCCACAATTTTTATCTTTGAAAGAGAATTATCTGGAAACGCATACACCCGCGCGCAGACACACACACACACAGACACACACACACACACACACACACACACACACACACACACACATACAAGTAGGCGCCGTCCTCCCGGGAGTACACTTGCTTCATGACAGACAGATTCTATTTTCGTTCCTCAGAGCACGTGGTGCTGCTGGCAGGCCGGGCCACAGCCGCCAGCGCCCGCCTGGCTCGCAGCATAGCAGGTTGCGAGCCTGGGCTTGGCAGCTCCGTGTTGCCAGTCATCTCTGACAAGCTGGCACTTCACAAATGCCACTTCTTTTCAATTCTAAAAAGTTTGCACGGTGACAAATGGTTTTGTGGCAAGCTTACAGCGTGGGAGCAAGTGTGATTTTTTTTCCTTTAATTTTTTTTTGTTGTTAAAAATAACTCACAGAAGGTCAGAATTAAAAGGTACCTTTCAGTTGATAATTTATTTTATTTTAGTTTTGCAACTGGATGTCCAGAGAAGGCAAGGCCCTTGTCCAAGGACACAGAGTGAGCTCAAAGACAGCTGGGAAGCAAACAGAAGCCACGGTCCTGGCACGGCTGGGAGGTTTTTTGGCAAGCAGTTTTCCGCTTCTTTTGTGAAGCACAGTTAAGTTTTTTCTGTGGTGAAATTGCAACCATACAGACTGCTCCTCCTTCCCTCCCTCCCTCGGAGGCTTCCGCTTCTGGGGAGAAAAGAGAGAGTAAATACCAAACATGACAAAAATCATCTTTTATTTTCAAAGCACATAACATTTTCATGGTTATGTGTAGGAATTCTTTATTGTAGCCATGATCTTTTTCTTTTCTTTTCTTTTTCTTTCTTATTTATTTATTTATTTATTGGCTACTGGGCATTGAACCCAGAGCCTGTAGTCTGAGTTACATCCCGACTTCCTTTTCCCTTGTTTGAGACAAGGTCTTACCAAGTGGCTAAGTTGCCCAGGCTGGGCTCAAACTTATGACCCTCCTGCCTCAGCCTCCCAGGCCTCTCACAGGCCCGGGATGACAGGCCTATGCTATTCGGCCTGGCTCTGCCTGAGTTATTTTTGAAGAATGCAGCCATCTGCTCAGAAGAATATCTCTGGGGCTGGAGGAATAGCACAGTGGCCAGAGTGCTTGCCTAGCAAGCTCAAGGCCCTGGGTTCGACTCCCCAGCACCACATAAGCAGGCGTGGTGGTACACACGTATGAGCTCAGGACCCTGGAGGCTGAGGCAGGAGGATTTCTGGGAGTTCGAGCCCAGCTGAGCTGCACAGTGGGTTCAGGACAGGCTGGACTACAGAGGGAGACCCTGTCTCAAAAGAAGAAGAGAGAACAAGAAGGAGAAGGAGAAGGAGAAGCGGCAGCCCAGCCGCAGAGATCCCTTGGCAAAAACCATAAGAAAAGAATTAGAGGCAGGAAGACAGCAGGAAATCTTTGCCAGGCCTAGTGGCACAGGCCTGTTATCCCAGCCCTTGAGGAGGCCGAGGCAGGAGGATTGGGTGCTGGAGCTCATCCCAGGGAACGTTGGTTCAAAATGAAAAACAAAACCCAAACCCACCAGAACATGTGCTGGGGTTGTAGCCTAGTGTGACAGGCTTAGGCACCCCCCCCCAAAAAAAAAAAAACATAACCAAATAAATAAAAGCCCTTGGCTGTATCCACCAGCCCCCAGAAACCACCCCGACATAGTGCATCAGCACAGGACAGATCAGAGGGGAGCCGACACCACAGCCTTGGAGAGCAGCCATTATAGCCCCTTATACTCTGGCTAGAAATAATGTTTTCTGTTGTTTTGTTTTTGAGACAGGCTCTCACTCAGTAGTCCAGGCTGATACTGAACTCACTATGGAGCCCAGGCTGACCTCAGATTCACGGCAAGCCTCCTGCTTCAGCCTCCTGAGTGCTGGAATAACAGGTATGTACCACCAGGCCTGGCTTTTTTATGTGATGCTGGGGAGTGGAACCCAGGGCTTTGCACATGCTAGACAAATGCTTTTACCAATCCTGTGCTGTGCTCTCAGTCTCTAGAAATATGTTTTTGTTTTTTCATTTTTTGATTTTGACACAAGGTCTTGCTAAGACCTTAAGTTGCCCACACTAGGATTAAACTTGTGCAGTTCTCCTGACTCAGCCTCCCAGAGTGCTGAGATAACAGGCCTGCACCTGAAAGCCCATCTGGTTGGAAATATGAGTATAGGAAGGATTAATTCTGGGGCAGGGGAGGAGTCTCTCTCACCTCAGGCGCTTCTTGTGACCTCTGCAATGTGGGGGAACTCTGTCCGGAGGCCAGGCTCTACCAGGAGGGACTGTCATGCTTGCTTCGAGTCCCATCTGCTTGAATTCAGAGGCTCTGTAGGCATTGGAGTGACATGCCACAACATGACCTCTGGCCTCTCAGTGGAGAATTGGCCCACTGTTCCAGGGCAGTCCACAGCTTTGCATCTGTTTGAGAATCCCTTGGGGCCACTGCCCTGGTCCTCCCTAGCAAGGCTGTCCCCTTAGCAGGGACCCTGCCAATCCTGGAGTCATGCCGGGTGGGGCACTGCCCTCAGGAATGACTGGCAGGGTCCCAAGGTCATGAGCTTTTGGGGTCCTGGGCACTGAAATAGAGTGAAGCCTCAGATGTGCTTGTCACCACTGTGACAAGAAGTGGGAAAACGCAGAAACTGAACCTCGAGAAGGTTGCTAAGAAACACACACACGTGCACACAGAGCAGGACGTGGAGCATAAACACAGCAATGTCCAGGGACCTAGGCATGCCCATTTAGGAAAAATCAAATTAAGAGTTCTTTGGAAGCCAGGGCTTGGGGTGCAGGCTGTCATCTCAGCACTCTGGGAGGCTGAAGCAGGAGGATTCAAGTTTGAGCCTATTCTGAGCAACTTAGGGACTGAGACCCTGCCTCAAAAATCAAAGCTAAAAATGGGGCTGAGGGGGTATATCTCAATGTGTAGGCCCTGGGTTTGATTCCCAGTAGTGCATACACACACACACACACACACACACACACACACACACACACACTCCATTGGAAAGAGAATAGAGAAGTGGGTTGCTGAAAAATGTCAATTTTATAGCCCTGTAGTGATGCTCTAGTTGTATCCCCTAGATCCTCCATGCAGGGCTGAGTCAGTTCCCTCATCTGCTGCAGTGATGGGAAAAGAGGTCTCTGAGTGCCTATGAATGTGGCTTAGTTCCTTCCTGGGATCCCTGAACTGTACTTCCCTAAACACAGTCACCTTTAGATCTTTAGATCAGATCTTTTCCTGGAGGGGCCCCACAACTATTGGTAAGTCAGTCATAGGGAAAGAGGCCTGAACCCACGTGTTAGCCTTTAGTCACTATAACAAGATACTCGAGATACTTCACTTACAAAAAAAAAAAAAGTTTGCCGGACGTGATGGTGCGGACCTGTCATCCCAGCATGCCTGTTGTCTGGGTGCTGGGATGACCGGAGGCACACATGTTCAAGCCCAGCATGGGTAACTTAGCTACTGTGAAAGATCCTGTCTCAAAATAAAAAAATTAAAATTAAAATGAGCTGGGGGTATAGCACAGTGTGAAGTCCCTGGACTTAATCCCTAGTACCACATACAGGCATGCGTGCGCATGCACACACACACACACACACACACACACACACACACACACACACACACACACACAGACGAAGTTCTATAAATTATTTTTGTGGAGACCATACTGATTATTACTGATGACAGAAAATCAGACTTTGATGGTGTTGGCTAGAGACTTGGAGGCCACAGACACGTGAGTTGTTCACGGTAAATTCTGTCATCAGATTCTGGGTGTGCCTGTGATGCCTTATTTGCATTAAATGAAAAGCAATCCAAAAATACACTCAGTTGCTAAGGTTACGTGGTGCCGCATGGAAATGAAGATGCATTTGCTCAGATCAGTTAAAAATATCTCTGCACCGGCTTATTCCCCATTGGCGTAAGGGGATTGTCAGTAGCTGTTGAGAGCCTGAGTTTACCTTACTCAGCATTAAAGGTCTGGAAAGAGCATAATTTCTGAGTAACATTTGAGAACTTTTAGAAACATCTTCCCTCTTTCTTCTTCTTCTTTTTAAGACCAATTTGAATAACACCGTGTATTAGCAAGGTTATAAATATCATAGAGTAGCAGGACCCACCGCTGCAAAAATTAAAAATACATTTTCTCATTTCCAAAAAGCCATCTGACTTCCAGACAAGATGGCAGTCGAGTTGGAGTCCTGCTCTGTGGCTCCTTGCAGGCCCATCCAGAAAAGTTGAGACATAGTAAAAAACCACTGAGGGAGTCGGGAGAGTTCCAGGAATTGAAAGGAGACCACTGAATGGTTGGAAGTTCCAAAGACATGTCAGAGGCTGAGCAGCATGCCAGCCTGGGTGGCCTCCCCAGGTCATCGAGAAAGGCCACCTGAGCAGCAGGGAGCAGCCACAGCCATAGACCCAAGTAGTGCGAGCCCAGAGCTGCGAGCCCCGGAATCAACAGCAGCTGGTGGCCCCGGGCCCCCACAGATGATCTGCAGGTACTACAAGCTGAAAATGTGCTCTAAGCTTCCCCTGAAAAGGCCTCCCTGCAGCTCAGCTGATCTGGTGGAAGAAGTAGCTCTCAAGAGCCATGCCAGGCAGTGAT
Source organism: Ctenodactylus gundi (assembly GCA_004027205.1). NCBI lineage: Eukaryota > Metazoa > Chordata > Mammalia > Rodentia > Ctenodactylidae > Ctenodactylus > Ctenodactylus gundi. The sequence goes on along the minus strand of PVKB01005480.1, from coordinate 43,233 downwards.
GCACACAGAGCCATTTTGAAAAAGGGCCCAAGTTTGAATTGGTTCATGTAAAAGAGGCCACAGATGGACCACACACCCGAGACTTTGGAGATGCTCTGAAAAAGTGCCTGGGGAAGAATTAGCACAGAGAAGGTTGCAGAGTGGGGAGAGAGGTGGCTGGCCTCTTGAATGGTTTGGGCTGTAGGTGATGCAGCTACATAAAACAGAAACTACTGGACATGAAAGGTCAAGTAGACCACAACACCATCATTCTAGGGGACCTCAATACTCCCATTTTGCAAATAAGCAGGTCACCAGACAAAAACTCAACAAAGAAATATCACAGCTAAATCATACTATGGAACAAATGAACTCAACAGAGATCCACATCAACAGAATACACCTTTTTCCCCAGTAGAATGTGAGACTTTTCCAAAATAGACTATATTTTTTGGTCATAAAAATATACTTGAATAACTACAAAAGAATTGAAATAATTTCCTGTGTAATTTCAGATTATAGTGGAATGAAACTAGAAACCAACATGAAAATTAACTATATAAATATGTGGAGATTAAATAATACATTATTAAACAAGGGATGAATCACAAAAAAAATCAGGGAAGAAATAAAAAAACTTCTTAAAGTCAAGTGATAGGGAAGAATGGCAGAGTGGTTAAAGTACTTACCTCTCAAACCCATGACCCTGGGTTTGATTCCCCAGCACCACACAAACTGGGCTTGGTGCCTCATGCCTAAAATCCCATCACTCAGGAGGCTGGGGCAGAAGGATTGCCAAGTGTCCAAGGCCAGCCTGGGCTCCATAGAGAGTTCAGGACCAGCCTAGGCTACAGAGCAAGTCCCTGTCTCAAAAAAATAATTTTTTAAAAAGTCAAATGACAATGGAAGCACATCATACCAGAATCTGTGGGACACAATGAAAGCAGTACTAGGAAGGAAATTTATAGCCATGAATGCATATATGAAAAAAACCCAAAGCAATCTCAAATATATGATCTAAAGATGTAGCTCAAAGTCCTAGAGAAATAAGAACAAGCAAATTCAAAAGCCACAGGAATGAAATTATAAGAATCAGAAGAGAGAGTAATGAAATCAAAACTAAAAATAACATAAAAAATCAATGAATCAAATAGTTGGCTTTTTGAAAGGATAAATAGGATTGGTAAACTTCTAGCCAAACTCACCAGAGGAAAGAAAGTAAAAATCCACATCAATGTAATTAGAAATGAAAAAGATCCACAGGAAGTTTGTGAGGGTTAAAATTCATAAGAGGACATTTGTATTTTAATATACTATGATTTCAAAAAATATCTGAAGAATTAAAATACATAAGCTCATAACATTGAAGTAAAACCAAATTCTGTTTTAAACCATCATATTTTCTAAAATATTGATCCACTCAGGTAAAAATTTACAAAAAGTGAAACAAGGAGTTGTGTCCTATCAAGATGTAATGTGTTCTAAAGGATCACTCTATAACTGCGGTTAGATGAACAACCATTTTTGTAGCACTGTATATCTGAGACCAGAAGTGTATATATCCTGGAACTAAACACTCTTTGTGAATGTATGGTTTGTAAAACTAAAGATGTGTAAGTTTGATGTATGCAAAGTAACCAGTAAGCACTGTCTTTTATATAATATACATTGTGTTTGGACCTTAAATATAAAAAAATCAATAAAACTAAGTAAATGTTTAAAAAAATGAAAAAGATGAAGTGACAACAGACATGGTTGAAATTTAGAGGATTAGAAGAAACTATTTTGAAAACATATATTCTAATAAATTTGAGAACTCAGAATAAGTGGATAAATTTCGAGACACATGACATACCAAAACTGAACCAAGGAGATATCAAACCTCTAAATAAAGTGATAGCCAGGGATGAAATTCAGGCTGTTATAAAAGGTCTACCAACAAAGAAATGCCCAGGACCTGATGGATTCACCAGAGAATTTTATCGGAACTTCAGGGAAGATTTACCTCCAAAGCTTCTCATACTTTTCAATAAAATTGAAAAAGAAGGAACGCTGCCCAGCTCCTTCCTGGAAGCTGACATCAGCAGGATCCCCAAACCAGATAAATACACAACAAAGAAAAAAAAAACTACAGACCAACTTCCTTAATGAATATAGATGCAAAAATTAATGAATATAGCTGCAAACCAAATCCAACGAATTATCAAAAAGATTACACCCACAGCTATATTGGCTTCATCCTAGGGATACAAGGATAGTTCAACATACATAAATCAATTAATTTAATAACCCCATTAACAAAAGCAAATAACTCCAATGAAAACAGGTATAGTAGGATCTTACCTCAAGCTGATAGAAGCAATTTGTGACAATCCTATTGTCAACAACATCCTAAATGGGGAGAAACTGAAAGCATCTTCACTAAAATCAGGAATAAGACAAGGATGTCCACTCTTACCACTCTTGTTCGACATAGGGCTCAAAACCATAGCCACAGCAATCGGGGAAGAGAATGGAATAAAGGGAACATATATAGGAAAGTGTTGTAGTCACTTTCTTATTGCTGGGACAGAATACCCAACATCCGTACCTTAGAGAGGAAAGATTTATTTTAGCTCACACTTTCAGAAGATCATAGCCAATTTATGGGTGGGTGGCTAGAAATGGTGGAATCACCTGGTGGGGCTAGGGCCTGAGCTAGAAGAGGGAGAGAGAGAGAGAGAGAGAGAGAGAGAGAGAGAGAGAGAGAGAGATCTTTCTTTATGGCATGGCAGAACAGAGCCAAAAGTCAAGCCCCAGCCACCCACCCCTTCAGCCAGTCCCACCACCCAACAGTGCACAAGATTCATAAGCACAGGAGGTATTTGGGGGGCACTCCAGAACCAACCATAACAGAAAGAAAGAAGTCAAACTGTCCTTACTTGCAGATGACATGATTATTTACATAGAGGACCCCAAAAACTACACCAGAAGACTCAGATCTAATAAACTCAGCCAAGCTGCAGGATATAAAATCAATATGCAAAAATCAATGGCATTCCTCTATAGCAACAATGAAAATACAGAGAAAGAGATTAGAGAAACAGTAATTCACAGTTGCCTCAAAGAAATTAAATACCTAGGAATCAACCTAACTATGGAAGTGAAGGACCTGTACACTGAGAACTATTGTGCTCTGAAAAAAAGGAAGTGAAGAGAATATTGGAGAATGGAAAGACATCCCATTCCTGGGTAGGCAGAACCAATATTGTCATGATGGCCATATTGAAATCTAATATACAGATTCAATGGAATTCCAATTTAAATACCAATAGTGTTTTTTCACAGAACTAGAAAAGAATGATCCTAAAATTTATATGGAACCAGAAGTGGGCAAGAATGGCCAAAACAATCCTAAGCCACAAAACAAAAGCAGGGGCACCACAACACCAGACATCAAGTTATATGACACAGTAACAGGGATAAAACCACATGGTATTGGCACAAAAATAGACGGGTGGACCAATGGAACAGAACTAAGGACGCAGAGACAACCTGAGAACCTTCAGCCAGCTGATCTTTGACAAAGGGGCCAACAACATGTGCTGGAGAAGAGACAGCGTCTCTAGCCAGTGAGACTGAGAAAACTGGTTATCCACATGCAGAGAATAAAACCAGACCCACAGCTTTCACCACAGGCCAAAACCAAATCAAAATGGATCCAGCACCTAGACATTAACATGGAAATACTGAGCTTGCTGGAAGAAAAAAATAGGCAAAATCCTCGAAGACATAGACAAAGGCAAGGACCTTCTCAATAAAACACCCAAAGCACAGGAGATAACACCAAGGACCAACAAATGGAATTATAACAAATTAAAAAGCTTCAGCACAGCAAAGGAAACAATCAACAGAGCGAAGAGACAACCAACAGAATGGGAAAAAATAAAATTTCCAGCTATTCCTTAGACAGAGGACTGTTACCAAGAACATACAATGAACTGAAAATGATTAGACTCCCAGAAGTAAAAGACCCGCTCAAAAATTGGGCAACTGAAGTGAATAGACAGTTCTTGGAAGAAGTCCGAATGACCGATGAATACATAAGAAATATTTAGTATCTTTAGTTATCAGAGAAATGCAAATGAAAGCAACACTGTGGTTCCATCTAACTCCAGTAAGGATGGCTGGTATCAAGTACTCAACAAACAACAAAGGCCTGCAAGACTGGAGGGGACAAGAAGCCCTCCTGCATTGCTGGTGGGACTGTAAGCTGGTACAGGCATCATGGAGATTTCTCAAAAAAAATGAAAATGGATATCCCATTCAACTCAGCTAAACCTGTTCTGAGATCTTCCCAAGAGAGTTAAGTCATCATGTAAGAGTGACACATGCACGGCCATGTTTAGAGCAGTACAACTCATCATAGCCCAGCTTCGGAAGCTGCTGATAGGTCAGATGAATGGATAAAGAAGAAAAGAAGATGTGGTATATTTACATACTAATCTGCCATAAAGAAAAGATAATTTGGAATTATTTGTAGGAAAATGGATGCACCTTGAGATCATTATGCTCAGAGAAATGAACCAGACACTGAAGGTTAAATATCCTGTGGGTTTCTCTGATATGAGAAAACCAAACCACAAGAATGGGAGAGATGGAAGAAAGTAAGAGGATGAATTGTACACAGAGGGAAAGGGGACGTGAGAGAGGAGGAGGATGGAAGAGAGAAAGGAAGGAAACGTGGTCTGGATGTAATATGGAAACATGCCAGTTTCTCAAGCTCATTCTTATTAACATGTATCTTAAATGCCTGTTAATGAAGAAACTGAAAAACAAACAAACAACAACAACAAAAAGCTCCTTCTCAAAATAAGCTATCCACAAACAGACTTTTGGAACCTGGAAGAAAGGACAATGGGTCTGAAAACAGGTTAAAAAAAAAAGCTAACAGAATTTTTACCTTGCTGGATTTTTATTTATTTATTCATTTATTTGTTTAGTTATTTTTGAGACAAAGTCTTGATCTGTAGCCCAGGCTAGGGCCTAACTCATGGTGATCTTCCTGCCTCAGCCTCCTGAGTGCTGGGATGAAAGATGTGTGCAACCACAACCAGCGTTGCATTTTTTATGTACATTATTTTACTTAATTCTCAAAATATTCCTGCAAGACAACAATGATAATTTCTCCATTAATATAGGAAACCGAGGCCTGGAACATCATCCACTCACAAGTAAGCGGAGTTGAGAATATTCAACTTAGAAAGGGAAGGTGATTTCTTTTCTGTAAACTGTTCATAACCAAACATGAATTTTCAAGGAAAAATATGTAAAAACCTCAATAAGAAATATGAGCCAGGAAAAGCAGTTGAAGTTTTTTTGACATTTAAAACATAAAATAGGAGGCTGGAGGAATGGGTCAGCAGTTAAAGCACTTGCCTAGCAAACGCTAAGTCAAGTGCTAAGTACGGGAGTTGGATTCCCCAGCAGCACATAAACTGGGCGTGGTGGCGCACACTTGTAATCCCAGCATTTGGGAGGCTGAGACAGGAGGATTACTGTGAGTTGCAAGCCAGCCTGGGCCCCATAGTGAGTTCAGGACCAGCCTGGGCTACAGAGCAAAATACTGTCTCAAAGAAAAAATAAATAAATTAAAAAAAACATAAAATAGGACAAGCCTCGTGGCGCAGGCCTGTCATCCAGCACTCTGGGAGATGGGGCAGGCGGATTACCAAGTTCAAGCCCAGCTGAGGCACCTCAGGGACTTAACAAGACTCTGCTAAAATCAAAAATCAAAATGGACTGGGGATGTAGCTTAGTGCAATCGCCATGGGCTGGATCCCCAGTACCACAGTTTTAGAAGAAAAGAAAAAGTACAACAGCTTCATAATTAGAAAACATGGCTCCTTTTCCTAAGGCAGCCCCCCACCCCAACCTCTGCCTCACCTCCCCAAAGGTCGACTTTCTTCCCTCCATGGTGAGCTGCGAGGCCCTGGGCGTCCAAGGCTGTGCCCTTCTGGGCACAGAGAATGGGACCTGAAAGAGGAGACAAGAGAAACTAGAGCACCTGCCTGATATCAGATAAGATAAGGGGGCAGGAACATGGAGGGGGCTATCTTCCGGGACACACCCCAGTCTTTGTGCTGATCACTCACTGCCTGGTGCCTAGGAGGCGGTGTGGCGGGCCTCCTTAGGGATCTCAGACCATCCGGTGGCCTCTGGCTTTGGTTCCGGTTCAGTCTCAGCTTTCTCTCTTCCCCGGTACTGAGCTCCAGTACACCAGGGAAAGAGCTTCAGCAGCAGGTGTCTGTGAAGGAGCGAAGGGTTAAGGGCGTTGGTGGGACCTCTTGGTGTATGCCTCCAATCACAGCATTGTGGGAGGCTGAGGCAGGGAGATTGCAAGCTCAAGGCCAGCCCCGGGGAAGTTAGGCCTTAGTGAGATCCTATCTCAAAAGTTGAAAAATAAAAAAGTGGCCTGGGGATGTAGCTTAGTGTGAAGGCTCTGGGCTTGATCCCCAGTGCCACTAAAAAAGAAGAGAAAAATGAACAGATAAGAGACATGAAATGTAAATCAGAAAGCTGCATGTATGTATAAAAAAATGAAAATCACCAGATTTTCTGAAACCAGTCCTGTCTTCTGTGAACAGATGGATGAGCTTGGAGTAGATCATGGGAGGCAGCTGCCACCTTGCAAGTCACCCCACATGAGTGACGCTAATGAGACTGGGCTGAGATGTTCAAGAGCTCGGGACACCTCAAGAAACCACTCCCACTATGCCAGGGTCATATGGGACATGTTTGTGGCTTTGTCACCCACTCTAAAAATAGCTGGTGTCAATAATATTTCTCTTAATGAGCATAATTATGATTTACAGCCTGCCCCAGCTCCCAGGCAAAAGTGCCAAGGGGAACAAAAAGACGCTTCGTATAATTAAAACAAAGAAACTCAGACATGTTGGCGTAAGAGAAAAGGACTCAGTGGAGACGTCAGTGCGAATCCTCTCTGGATTTGGTCGTCGCCAGTGGGAATTTGTTTTTTTTTTTTCAGTGTTGGAGATGGAATGCAGGGCCTCTGCACCAGGCCACATCCCTGATGCATTTTTTGGTTTTTGATTTTAAGACAGGGTCTTGCTAAGTCACTGGGCTCAAACTTGGCAATCCTCCTGTTTCAGCCTCCCAGAGTGCTGGGATGATAGGGCTGCCCCACCAGGCCCAGCTACGAATGTGTGTATTTTTAAAGATTACGTAACATTGTGGGAGCATTATTTTTGCTCACACATTAAAAATAATGCATTTGAAGGTCATTTTCTGCTAAAAAGTTCTTGCAGTGTTCATTCAGGCTTGCTTATACTTCAGTTGTGTGTGTATGTGTGCGTGCGTGTGTGTGCACTATATGTGTGCATGTTCTGGGGAATCAAGCCCAGAATCTTCACACTGAGCTATATAGCCCTAGCCTGTTCTTATTTTTGATTTGGAGACAGGATTTTGCTCAGCTACTAGGTAATCCACACTAGGCTCAAAGTTGGAATCCTCCTGCCTCAGCCTCCCAGAGTGCTGGAATGACAGTGGGGTACACTGGGGCCCTGGCTCCAAATGTGTGCATTTCTTAAATGATTCAGACAGAGGCCAGAGAGAACGTTGTGACCTCTGTCCAAATCAAACTTGCCTCCTTGCTCACTAATGCATTTCCTGAAAAAGCAAAGAAACCACTTGCAGAGAAGATGCGGCTGCCCGAAAACTCCAGCTGTGAACGGCAACACCTTTGTTCTGTGTTCTTGGGCCGAGCTGTGGCTCAGTGGATGACTTGAGCAAGTTTGCCAAGCCTTAATTTTTCCAGCTATGAAATGGGACTGGTCATAAATGACCCCTTATGTTTGACGCTGCATAAATAACCAGGCTATGCCTATTAAATAGTCTAGGCCTCTGCTCAAAGGCTCCTGGCTGTTCATCGTTGATTCTGGGACAGTGATTGTGGGAGCTGGGAGCTTTGTGGCTGGTGAGGCTGGCTCTCCTCCAGTGGCTGACTCATCTGTCAAAGGCACTAAAAATGTTGGGGCTCAGCATTTTCTGGAGTCACCTGGACAAAGATTGAGATCAATTAGCCCATAAAAACAGTCCCAGAATCTACATTTGTAATACACAAATGTAGAGGCTGAGGCAGGAGGATGTCAGGCTTGAGTCCAGCCTGGGTAACTTAGCAACTTAGTGAGACCCTGTCTCAAAAGCAAAAACTAAAAATGGGCTGGAGATGTGGCTCAGTGTGAAGGCTTCAGGCTTGAGCCCAGGACCACGCACACACACATACACACACACACACACACAGTTGTACATTAAAGACCAGCAAGATTAAGAGAAAAAGACAAAGAGTGAGAAGAGAAATTAACTTACCAGTGAAAAAGCTATGGTCACATTCTACATTCTAATTCTAGTGACTGGACTCCTTCATGATGTATTTGGTACCTACCAGTGATCCGTGTGTTAGTAATCTGATTCCTTAAATTCCAGTGAAAACACAGGGTGAGGCTCCTGTGGTCTCTGTTCACATTTTCACCAACTAATCAATATAGAACCTTGTCTTAGTATATTACTGTTTAAAGACCCCCAACCCCCCACCACCATGTATCTTGTTGATTCAGTCACATAGAACTCATGGTCCAAGGCACGAGTCCCAACAGAGCTTTTCTCCACAAGGGATGTTGCAGACGACTGGTACTTAGGTCCTCTCTGGGTGACACTACCACTCTGCTTCAGGACCACTGTCAACAATGTAATTCTCATCAAAAGGCACAACACTGAGCCAAGGGTGATAGTTTGTGCCTCTAATCTCAGCTCTCTGGGTCACTGAGGCAGGAACAGAGAGATTTCTTTGAGCCCAGCTTGGGCAATTTATTGGTTTTTAAATTTATTATTATTATTATTATTATTTTTAGTGTTACTGGGATCAAACACAGGAACTTTGCACCTAATACCTTTCAATTTGTAATTTAATTTAATTTTTTATTTTTTTGAGACAGAGTCTATGATGGTTTAAATTTGGAATGTCCCCCAAAAGCTTCATGTATTTGGATATTAAGGATTATCAGTGGAACTGTGTGCTTTTGGGAGATGGGGCCTGGTCTGGAGGGGTGAGTTATGGGTGTGTGGTAGACTATGGATTTCAGCCACGTGGGTTGGATTACGGGGATGTGTGGGTTGGATGGCAGATGTGTGGTGGGGGCTTAAACCTGGAGGGGCAGGATACTGAGGCTGGGCCCATAGGGGTGGATCACTGGGATGGGACCTGGAAGGATCTATGCTGCTTCCTGTCTTCCTTTAGGGACCTGATTTGACTTGATTTCCTGTTTACACTGCTGTGAGGATCAGCCTCCACCTCTGCCTCTGCCATGTGCTTCCACTGTTGCTGGTCACCCAAGAAAGGACTGTGACTTTCTGAAACTGAGCTAAAATAAACTTTCCCCCTCTGTGGTGGTTTGAATCTGGAGTTTCCCTCTCATGTTCCTATGGATACTGTGTAAGGTTGGGAGGCGGGCCCTGGCTGGAAGGGGGAGGCGCTTGGAGTTTGTGCTGGTTCCACCCTTCCTCCCAGACTGGTCTCAATTCTGCCATGCTGCTGTGAGAATTTCTGTCTCTGCAGCATCAGCTCTGGCTCTGGCTTTAGCTGTGGCCCCACCATAAGATTCCACCATTTTCCAGCTGCCCACCCATGAATGGACTGCGACTTTCTGGAACTGTAAGCTAAAATAAATCTTTCCTCCTTAAAGTTGTGCATGTTGGGTATTGAGTCACAGCGACAAAAAGTGTAACACTCCCCTAATTCATGGATATCAGGTATTGAGTCACAACAAAGAAAAATTAACTAAGACAGGGTCTCACACTATAGTCCAAGTTGGTCCTGAACTCACTATGTAGCCCAGACTTATGGCAATCCTCCTGCCTCAGCCTCCTGAGTTTTGGAATTATATGTATGCACCACCATGCCCCATCTAACTTTTACGTAGTGTTGAGAAACTGAACCTTGCTAATGATTGGCAAGCGGTCTACCCACCAAGAAATGCCCCAGACCTATTTTATTTTGAGAGAGGGTCTCACTAAATCACCAGGTTGCTCGATTTGGGCTTGAGCTGGCCAACCTCCTGCCTAGCCTCCTAGAGTGCTGGGATTACAGGCCTGCACCCCTGAACCCAACCTGGACAAGCTAGTGACTTAGCAAGATTGCTTCAGAATAAAAATACAAAAAAGATGGCGGTTGGGGATGTAGCTCAGTTGCTAATTCCATGTTCCTGGGAACTCTTCAATAGAATGACTGCCAATAAGAACAATCAGTTGTGTGGCGTCAGGTCCCACCAGCAGAGCGTGGTGAGTGCTGCCCAATGTAAAGCTACAGAAGGGTGTGGGGGAGGAGCAACGAGCCTGACCTTGGAGGGGGAGGAGTCATGACAGAGGCCGGTGGTAGCCAGGTTTAGAAAAAAAAGAGGGTGGGCTGGGGGCATAGCCCAGTGGTTAGAGTACCTGCCTACTATACACAATGCCCTAGGTTCAATTCCCCAGCACCACATAAAAATTAACCAGGTGTGGGAGAGGGCAGTTTGGGCTACACAGTGCGCTCAGGACCAGACTGGATAGAGTGAGACCATGTCAAAAATACCCCAAGAGAATAAAAAATAACAGAAAGTGAGTAACCACTCAATGAATGGACCAAATAAGGTCAGCCAGGACAGAGAGCAACTGAGGATTAAGCAAGCAATAAATGAGGTCCTGTTTTACAGGTCTGTTACTCCAGCACTCTGGGAAGCTGAGGCAGGAGGATCTCAAGTTTGATCCCAGCCCGGGCAACTTAGCAACTTAGCAAGACTCTGTTTCACAATTGGAACTAAAAAAGGGTTGGGGATATAGTTCAGTGTGAAGACCCTGGGCTTGATCCTCAGTACCACAAAAAGAAAAAGAAGAAGACAAAAGAAAAGTTTGCCTAAGTGAAAAGTTCCGCAAGACCAGCAAAGACCCAGTGTGACACTTGTGCTATCATTTGGGAGTATCCCCCAAAAGCCTTACCTATTTGGAACAACATCCTGCCAGTAGGGCCTGGCCTAGAAGAGGCAAATACCTGGAGTCTGGACTGGAGAGACTGTGTCACCTTGTTGAGCTGGGGGTTGCCCAGGGCAGAGCTTTCATGTTTATGTTGTGTATCTGTGGGCCAGGAAGGGAGGCCCACCCTGGTGGGGGGCCCACCCTATAGGTCAAGTAATCAAAGGAGAGAGGAAGAAACATTGTAATAGCTACCTACAGGGAAAGCTCTGGCTTTGCCCCAGTCTCCAGGTACCAACTCCCTCTTGCCTGACTTGGCTTCTGTCTGTAATGCCGTGGGTACCTCTCCAGCCTTGGCCATGGGCCTTCACTGTTGCTGCCTGCCCTATGAGTGGACTGTATGAGACCTTTTGAACACTAAAACAAATCCTTCCTCCCTTAATTTGTGGATGTTGGGTTATTTTGTCATGGCCATGAATAAGTTACTAGGACAGTGTGTAAGACGGCTCAGGGGCTCAGACTGTTCCATATGAACGCCCAGAGGACAGAAGTCTGAGCCCACAGTGCCACACTATCCCTGGGAAATAATCAGCTTTGGAACCAATGGTCCTTGGCAATCCCAAGTGGGTGGGCAAGGAAGCCAGCCTGGGTGAGTATGCATGTCGAATCCCAGGAAGAGAAAAAAGATCCCTCCAGAAGACAATGATTTCCTGTTTTGAAAGAGAAATCTTAGTTTATTGAGGGATATAGCCAGACCCAGTGGCACAGACCTGTCAATGTCAGCACTTTGGGAGACTGAGGCAGGAGGATTATAAATTTGATCCCAGCCTGGGCAATTTGGCAACTTTGAGAGATACTGTCTCTAAATCAGAAACTAAAAAATGGTTGTAGCTCAGTGCAAAGGCCCTGGCCTCAATTCTCAGTACCACAAAAAAGTGTGTGTGTGTGTGTGTGTGTGTGTGTGTGTGTGTGTGTGTGTGCACGCGCATTTAGAGGGACACGGTTGACCCTGTAGTTCAAATTGGTCCTGAACTCGCTATGTAGCTCACAGCAAGCCTCCTGTTTCAGCCTCCCCAGTGCTGGGATTATAGATGTGCACCACCACGTCCAGCTAAGGAACTTCCCTCTGCTTCATGGGTCCACTATTGGAGGGAAGTCCCGGGGGGATCAAAGGCTGTGTCTCTAGAAGGTATGCTCGCTATCCACCACTGTCATATTTATTTGACTCTACTCTTGGGCACTAGTTTGTGCCAAGGATCATTTTGATGCTAGGGATCGAGGCAGGCTTGGCCCATGGGGGGTCAAGGATGCCAGTTCTCCACTATCACACTCATGGCTGTCTCCACCTCTTGTCTCTAAATTTCTTTAAACTGTTATCAGTCTCTGTAGTGAGGGCTCAGACTAAGCCTCCCAAGACCAAGGGCGCCCAGGGTCCCCCGAATGAATCCTGGCCCAGTGGCTCTATCTTGTCTTCTACCTGGAGTGCCCTTGTTTGTTTCCTGATGAAGTCTAGCTTGACTTGCTTGAAAGTGTTCTTTTCAGAACCTGTTCCTACTTTCTCTGGTTATATGAATTTCTCTCTTTTTTCTCTCTCTCTCTTACTTTCTTTCTTTCGTCTTTGTGTTAGTGGGGACAGAGCCCAGGGCTTTCCCATGGAGGTACATTCCCTGCCCTTATGTTTTTAAATTCTGATTTTGTGACAGGGTTTTGTTAAGTTGCTAAGTGGCCTGGGCTGGGCTCGAACTTGGAATCTTCCTGCCTCAATCTCCTAGAATGCGACATGACAGGCCTGCACCAAAAGGCGCAGGTTCACAATGAATTTCTTCTGTTTCTAGACTACATGAGAAATATTTCCATTTTTTAAAAGAATGTCTCCATTTTAGCCTAGGCCCTGTTTCGCCTTGTGGTAGCCTGGGCTGGTAGTCTGTGATCTCAGAACCTGAGATGTGTCTTTATTCCATCATTTAGCAGAGTGCCTGGCATTTGGAAGATGCTCAATTAATCTCTCTTTCAAATTACATATATAGGGACTAGAGGCATAGTTCAGCAGGTAAAGCACTTGCCTAGCAAGCACAAGGCCCTGAGTTAGATCTTCCAGAATTACATAAATTGGGCATGGGGGTGCACACCTGTAATCCCAGCAGTCAAGAGACTGAGGCAGGAGGACTCCATCAGCTTGAGGCCAGCCTGGGCTTCATAGTGAGGTCAGGACCAACCTGGGCTACGAAGAGTCCAGAATGGACTAAAAAGTCTCAAAAACAAATAAACAAGCAGACGTATATAAGAGCTGGGATTAAACTCAGTGATTAGGGCACTTGTCTAGTGTGCACAAAGCCCTGGATTTGATTCCCCAGCACTAAAAAATTAGCCAGGCGTGGTGGTGCATGCCTGTCAGCCTAGCACTTTATAGGCTGAGGCAGGAGGATTGCCATGAGTATGAGGCCATCCTGAATTACATCATGAGTTTAGGACCAGCCTGAACTACAGAGGGTGACCCTGTATCAAAAAGAGTACGTGCATATGTGTATGCATATGGGTGGTAGCACACTGCTCTAGTCCCAGCACTAGGGAGGCTGAGGCAGGAGGATCACTGATAGTTCACAGCCACATAATGAGCTACATAACGAGCTCAGAACTAGCCTAGACTACAGAGTGAGACCCTGTCTAAAATAAAACAAAACACCAAAATCAGAACAGTTTAGTCTAAATTTAATTTAATTAAGATAGTAAGGCTCATGTAAGCATGGTGAATGAAACCCCTCTGAACTTCAATCTCCATTTCCTGCCCCTTAAATGACAGTTTAATTTCATGGGTCTTTATTATAATAACTTCTAAACTTGTTATTAGCATTACTGATGGAGCTGAAAGACGATTTCATCTGACGATTGTGTCTTAGGACACACTTATTATTACACTCCACACCAATAATTAGAAAACCCTATTATTTTGTAATGGGTTAGGCAGTCCCATGCAAGTATCCCTCAATTACTGAGGCAGAAGTTGTCTCTAAGTATGTGCAGGTGAAACCTCACACACCTTTCACCAGCATGAGATGCATTATTAGAGACCAACAGTATAAACTTGAAAGTCCTCGGCCAGTGCCCTGGCACTCCACATTCCAGCACTCTGGGAGGCTGAGGCAGGAAGATAATAAATTGGAGCCCAGCCTAGGCAACTACAAACTCAGGAAGATCCCATTTCAAATGGGCGAGGGATGTAGCCTGGTGTGAAGGCCCTGGGCTGGATCCCCAGTGAAAAAGAAAAAATAAAAGTTGCATGATGCTTTAATTGCGCAATAAAGGAAACAGACAAGAAGCTGGGGTTGCAAGACAAACTGCCCCTGTCCCCACTAGGAGCCCTGACTCTAGACCCTCTTTGGGGCTCAGGCCTCTCTGGGTTTCTTGAAAGCCCTACTCAGGGTAAAATCCTCAGTGACAAATATTTCAAAACAATGAAGACAATGACGTCGTCACCTGCTATTTTTTCTTTGCATCATACAATATTTTTATTAGAATATTTAAAAAGTATTTTTGCAGACTGTTTTTGTCTGTTTGTTTTTGTGTATTTTTTTGTGAAACAGGGTCTTGCTCTCATTCCAGGCTGGTCCTGAACTCACTATGTAGCCCAGGCTGGCCTCAAACTCAATGCAGTCTTCCTGCCTCAGCCTTTCAAATGCTGAACTTACAGGCGTGCACCACCATGCTCTAGGCAAGCATATTAACCACAGAGCTACGCCTCCAGCCCTTATTCTGTAGGGTAATTACCTTTTAGGAAGATTTTTTTTTTCCCCCCTGGAGCAAGTTCTCTCTCTGTAGTCCAGACTGGTCCTAATCTCACTATGCAGCCCAGGCTGGCCTCGAACTCGAGGCCATCCTTCTGTCTCAGCCTCTCGAGTCCAGGGATCAAAGACTCCTGGCTAGGAAGACCTTTTTAGTGATCCGGTTCCCTAAGTGGTAGCTGTGACACTGACACTGACACTGTCCAGGGAATGGGCAGGGAAGGCCCAGGAAGAAGCCGAATTCAGAGTCCGAATGATTTAAGAGCAGGGGGCTGGCTTGGATGGTCTGGCTGGACGCAGGTGTCCTGGCTGGAGGTTGGGTGTGCGTCCCTGCCCCGGGGAATTTGGGAGGGGATCCGCGAGCATGGCGGAGTTCATTCGGGGCTGTGGAAACAGAAGGGCTAGTGCAGAGTGCAGGCTTCCTGTGGAAGGGCACAGCCACGAGGCTAGGGCTGAAAGGCAGGGGATTCCTTGAGAGTCCGCGGCAGCGCCAGCGCGGGAACGCGGCGAGCAGAGTCGAAGGGAAACAGAAGGGGTTGCGGGAATAGCGTGCGGGCAGGCTAGGGTGACAGCAGGGTGGGATGCGGGTGGTGGGCGGGCGTGGCCGGGCCGGGCTGGGGCCGGGCTGGGGCGGGACCAGGGTGGGGCGGGTTCGTCACTGGCTCAGAGGGAGGCAGGGCAGGCCCGGGGGCGGGGCTGGGGGCGGGGCCGTGTCGACCAAGGTTCGGCTTCGGGGCGGGGCTAGAACGGGGCTTGGTTCCGGGGCACGCGAGGGCTGTGGGCGGGGCTGTGGGCGGGGCCGGACGGGGGCGGAGCTGTGCCCCGGGGCGGTCTCTCAGGCTGCTGCGGCAGCGGGAGAGGCGTTCTCCGAGGCTAAGGCTGAGCAGGCGGCTGAGCAGGGCGGCGGCGAGTGAGGTGAGTGTGGCGCGGCGCGGCGCCGGTGCTCGTGCGGGTGCTCACGCGGAGGAGAGTGCTGGCGGGGGTCAACCGGCCGAGCGGCTCGGGAGGCTCCGGGCCTCTGCGAGCCGGGCGGGGCGAGGAGGACGCAGGCACCCCGCGGTCCTTGCCCGGCTCGCGACTCCCCGGCAGCCTCGGGGGCGGGAGCGAGCGAGCGGGAGAGTGCCCGGGACCCGGCCCTGCCCGGAGCCCTTCCTCGGGAGTCGTCGTCCGTAGGTCCGTCTGTGTGCTCGCCGCTCCCAGCACGGTCTCCTGATTGTGTCCCTGTCGTCCCTCAGCCGTTCCTATCCCAACCCCCTGCGACCCGTCTTCCCTTCCCCATTCCCGCTGCCGGAAGCTGGCTCGGTTGCCCCCAACCCTGTGCAATCCTACGGCAGGGGCGACCCTCCTTCCCCCAGCCCCTGCACACCGGGATTCTCCGCTGCCACCTGCCACAAAGGTTTTAACCAGCCAGCAAGCCGCTAAGCCGAGTTAGCCCCCTCGATGCCATCCAGTGTCTTCTCCCCACCCCACCGGAACTCAACCCCAACCTGGCAAGACAAACTTCAGATCCCAGGCTTGGGGAACAATTTGACCCACTTCCTACGGGATTGGACCCAGGCCAAGCCTGTTTTTTGGTGGAGACACCTGGCTCCTCTGCTAGTTGAAGGACGAAGGACCCCTCTATCAAAACTGGACGGCGCATCCCCGGTTCCCTCGAAGTTGCTCAGATTGCTGGCCCAGTTCCTCCAGAGGCCGCATCCAGGAGCTTTGTCATGTAAGGTCTCCTTGCTTACCCATCCACGGATCCTCAGAATTTTCCCAGCCACTGTTGGGGACACAGGGCCTTGTGGTGACAGGGACACCTTTCCTGGGTCTGGGCCTGGCCTTTGCTGTCATGGCCCTGTTTTCCTGCCCTCTGCCTAGGGAACCCAGGAGATTATCCTGGGACTGGAGTTTAGGGCTTTGGTAGTCCCCAAGTCCCCTTTCCCAGCCTGGGACTCCCTCATTTCCTTTTAGAAACTTTACCAGCTATATGTCACCAGTGTCCCTTTCTTCTGGGAAGGGCCTGGGCCATCTCCACAGTGCGGAGTTCCCAAGGCCTGCTTAGGCCCAGCACAGTGGGGAGACTGAGTCAGGAGCATCACCAGTTTGAGGCTAGCCTGGGTAACTTAGTGACTTAACGAGACCATGTCTCAAAATCAGAAAACTAAAAATTAGGGTGGTGGTGGTCGGGTGGGAGGGTAGCTCAACGTGAGGGACCAGGGTTCCATCCCCAGTCCCCCTACCAAAAGAAAAAAGGGAGCAAACAAGCAGTCTGGTTGGGGGTGGAACCACACAGGGTCAGCAAGAGGATGGTGGCCACTGCCATGTCTGGGGTTAGAGGGCCAGGGTCTTAGGATCAGTTGTTGTTGACTTCTGGGCAGCTATGAGGCGAGTTCAGGGCCCTTTGCAGTTAACAGGGGAAGCTGAACAGGGGCTGTTTCCCCTGCGTGTTTCTGACTGTCTTGTGTTGCTATGGTGACAGTTTTGCCTCTCTTCCTCCTTCTGACTCTACTGGGAGCTGATTTTTATTGGTCTGTTGTCCTGTCTTTTATGACTCTAATTTCTCCTTTCTACTTGCTCTGAAATAAACAGTCATAAACATGGGCTGTGGGCCCAGGCTGGGGGCTGGCAGAGCATTGCCTCCTGCTGCTGGCTCCGGGCTCCCAGAACCTGTCACAGTCCCTTCCTGTTGTTCCCTCTAGGCGGCGACAGCAGCACCCTAGTCTCGGCAGCCAGTGAATAGCACACTGCTGGTGCTAAGAATAGATGCCCAGGGGCTGGGGTCATAGATGTGTGGTTAAAATCCTTGCCTAGCATGTACAAGGCCCTGGGTTCGATTCCTCAGCACTAACATAAAAATTATGTGGGTGTGCTGGTTCACGCCTGTAATCCCAGCACTCGGCAGGCTGAGGCAGGAGGATTGCCATGGTTTGCTACTTAGTGAGCTCAGGACCAGCCTGGACTATAGAGTGAGATCCTATCTAAAAAAAAAAAAAATGCCTGCAGTAATTCATTGATGTGTCTTCTCCTCCTCTTCCACTCCTCCTCCTACATAGCACTGTGGGGGAGAGGCGGTCCCCACCTGGCAGATGAGGAAACTGAGTTCTGAATAGGGGGAACTTTCCCCTTAGACTACACTGATACCAGCATGCTATCAATGTGTGTGTGTGTGTGTGTGTGTGTGTGTGTGTGTGTGTGTGTAATGGCACTGGGGATGGAATGCTGGGTCCTTTGCTCTGAGCTACATCTCCATTCCCCCCCCTTCCCTTTGAGTATTAATTTGAACCAGGGTCTCATTGAGTTTTGAAGTTCCCCAGGCAGGGCTCAAACCTTTGATTCTCCTGCCTCAGCCTCCCAAACTGCTGGAATGACAGGTCTGTGCTGCCAGGCCTGTCTCAGAGATTTTTTTGTTATTCTCGGAGACTCAACTCAGGGCCTTTTCCCTGAGCTTTTTCCTTCCTCAGCCTGTTCTTTAGTTTTGTTTTGACTTTTGAGACAGGGTCTCCCCAAGTTGCTAAGCTGCACAGGGCAGGGCAGGACTAGAACTTGTGATCATCCTGCCTCAGCATCCTGGAGTGCTGGGATGGCAGGCCTGACCCACTTGTGGAAGGAAGGAAAGGTGACAGAACCGGCTGTGGCTCTGTTGTTTCCCATACACTCGGCTGTATGGTCCTGTGCCCCAAGCGTCCTCAGCTGCCTAAACCTACATTCCAAGAGGCTCCCTGGAAGGTGTCCTCAGTTCCCCCGCCCCTGTCCCCCCCCCCCCGTAGGAGCTGCGCGGGAGCTGCCTGGGATGTTCTTTATGTCCACTTGACCCCTAACTGTTGAGGACCCAAGCTGAGAAACGAGTGAAGCCACTTGTCATTTCCTGTTTTTACTTAGGAAATGAGCATTTGGTTTGCTTGTCCTCCCAGGGACCTATTGCAGCTGGATGTTCAGGGACTCAGCTGGCCTGGGGCAGGAGCTGGGAGCTCAGCAGAGCCGCAGGGTCACCCCCTGCCCCGCGTCAGTGGCAGGCACTCTTCTAGGAAGCTCTCTACTCCCTTTCCTGTGGGTTTTCTGTTCATGGCGCTCTTGTCTTTTCCTTCTTTCCCTATCACATTGCTGTGCCCGGGGCTTGTTAATCGAAGCCCAAAACGTGTTATTGCAACACCAGAAGACACATGTCGGCCCTGAGGATATCTGCACGCTCTGCAAGCCTTCATTTTTTTTCCGACTTTAAAATGGACTCCACAGGATAGGGGGTGTAGCTTAGTGGTTTTTAAAGCCTTACCTAACATGTTCAAGACCCTGAGTTTGATTCCCTACCACTACATAAACATTAGCTGGACATGCTGGTACATGCCTGTCATCCCAGTACTTGGATGGCTGAGGCAGGATTCCTGTGAGTTTGAGGCCAGGTTGGCGTACATAGTGAATCCACGACTAGTCTGGACAGTACAGCGGAACTCTTATCTCAAAAAGAAAAGAAAAAAGGAACAGACTCGGCAGTACCTGTCCCATGGGATGTGTGTGCTAGTCCCATCGGCATGTACTGGAGTAGGCCACGGGGTTGGGGCGGTGAACTGTCAGTGGGAGGACGTACTGTGTCCTAGTCCCATTGGGAGATCTCCTTGTTAAAGAGACCTGTGAGCCACTGTCCACAGGGGTAGAGCTCATTTTGAGTAAGGAAGCAGTGAGCTCTGAAGTCCTCACAGGCATGCACTTTCCGCTGTGGAGTATCTCTGCTGTCTGCACATGATACACTTTAGGGAGCTGGCTGTTTGACAGTGAGTACTATTGAAGTGGGGCCTGGTGGCATGTGCCTGTCATCTCAGCACTCAGGGAGGCTGAGGCAGGAGGATTGCAAGTTTGAGCCCAGCCTGGGCAACTTAGTAACTTAGCAAGACCCTGTCTCAAAATCATAAGCAAAGAAATGCTGAATGGTACATAGCTTAGTGCTCAGGACCCCAGTCAGCATGGGGGAGCAGGACCAGAGAGACAGACAGCCAGGGCAGGGAGTCACCTGCCATGTGCACGCAGGGTCCCCTCAGGCTCTGACTTCATGCTGGCTAGAATCTCTTCCATGGATCTGCATGAATTCCCTGACAAGATGCAGTGGTGACTGGAATAGAAGGAGAGTTTGGGGCTGGGTGTGGTGGCACACACCTATAATCCCAGCACTTGGGAGGCCAAGGCAGGAGAAATACTATGAATTTGAGACCATACTGGTCTATAGAGAGAGTTCAAGACCAGCTGTACTACAAAGGAAGACTTTGTCTCAAAAAAATAAAATAAAATCCATCCGATGAAGAGTCTGCGCATCAGCTATGAGACCAGACTCAACTGTTTCGGGGTCCTGGCTGTGGGACTCTGCAGGTATATCTGAACCTCTTTGAGGCCTGTAAAATCGCAATGATATTTATCTTCTACAAATGACATCTTTATATGTATTCTGGGGAATGGCATGGTGCCCACCCCCCCTTCCCCCCCACCCCCCCGTAGGCTTTTGGCTACTTTCATTAGGAATGACTTCCCTGTTGCTGGGCCTCTGGGTCGTCTTGGAACTCTGGTGATGGTCTGTTTGGGTGAATTCTGGCCTTTGGAGACCCATTCATGACTTGAAAAGGTTAAAAATAGTTTGTACCATACTTGGTGGTGCAGACCTGTCACCTTATTACTCTGGGAGGCTGAGGCAGGAGGATGGCAAGTTCAAGCCCCGCCTAGGCGACTTAACAATTTAGGGAGAACCTGTCTCAAAATCAAAAATAAAAATAGAATGGGGATGTAGCTTAGTGTAAAGACCCTAGGCTTGATCCCCCGTGATGAGCATGTGGGAGTGAGCACATGCACTCACGGACACACACACACAGACACGCACGTGCGCACTGCTCATACACAGATTCTAGCACTGCCGTCTAATCTTCAAGTTATCACTCACCAGATTAGCGACACTACCATGGTAATGTGGGACTCTCCAATGCTTTTTTTTTCTTCAACTGGAATAAATTTAACATGGCAGAAAAACACCCCAAGTTTCAAAAACTTTTTTTACCCTTCTTAGAAATAGTCTAGGCAGGTACTATTTATTTATTTATTGGTACTGGGAGTGGAACCCAGTGTATTCACACTGAACTGCATCCCCAGATCATTTTTATTTTTGATTTCATGACTGGATCTCACTGAGTTGCTAAGGTGGCCAGACTGGGCATGAATTTGAAATCTTCCTGTCTCAGCCTCCCAGAACGGTGAAATTATAGGCCTGCACCACCAGGCCTGGCTGGGTAGATAGTTTAAAAGGCACGATGGGTGGATTTTTGTTGTTATTTTGCTTTGTTTTTACCTCTGGCAGATGTAGCTTCCTGTTTCTTTCTTTGAAGGTAGTTGTACACATTTTCCTAATTGTCCCTACAAGTCTGTGAAACCGGTGTCACTGTCCTTGTTTGTAGTTAAGGAAGGTGTGAAAACAGTAAAGTCACTTGAGAAAGTATCTGGCAGCTTGTAAGTGACAGAGCCAGAATTTAAGACTGGACCCTGCTAGTTCTTTGTGCTACAGTGCACACACAGGTCTTGTCGTTTCCTTGGCTGGCATGCCACTGACTAAAATAATTGTGTTTGAAGATTGTAAGCTCATTTCAATAGGGACAGAGGAGGTCAAGGCTGCAGTTCAGACTCATAGTAAATATTTAGAGGCTTTATTGGGATTCTGCTTTTAGCATAGCACTCACGACCCTTTCTGATGATCTAAGGATTTATTTTAATTTAATTTTTATTTATTTATTTTTGGTAGTGAGGATGGAATCCAGGGCCTCCACAATGATCTAAATCTTTAACCCGTTTTTCTTACTATTTTTTCATTTTTATTTACTTATATATTCATTTATTTATTGTGACAGGGTCTTGTTCTATAGTTCAGGCTGGTTCTGAGCCCACAGTGTAGCCCAGGCTACTTCAAACTCATAGCAGTTCTCCTGCCTCAGCCTCCTGAGTGCTGAGATTACAGGTGTACACTACCATACCTGTCTAATTTTATATGTAGTGCTGGGGACTTGAACTCAGGGCCTTGTGCACATTGGGCAAATGCTCTAACCATGGAGCTATGTCCTAGCTTCATTTTTTTTTCTTGAGACAAGATCTTTCTAAGTCATTCAGTTGTCTAGTCTGGGATTGAACTTGGAGATCCTCCTGCCTCAGTCTCCCAGAGTGCTGAGATTACAGTTACTACTTTTTCCCCATTTTTTTTAGTATATATATATGTGGTCCACAGTGGTTACACTGTGCTTGTGCATTTTGTGCACATATATACTGCGTCAACATTACAGCTCTTCCCCTCCTCCTTTCTGGCCCTCCTGCTCCTTCCCATATCCCCGTGACTCTGTTAGAGGAACCATGTAATATTTAACCTTCTAAGTTTGACTCACTTCACTGATCATGATAATGATGGTCTCAAGTTGCATCCCTTTACCTACAAAAGCCCCAGATCTGTCTGTCTTTATGGAAGAGTAGTGCTCCATTGTGTACATGTACCACAACTTTTGTGTCCATTGATCGGTGGATAGTGCATCGTCTTTCACATTTTAGTTACTGTTATTTGTGTTGCTATATAGGTGGGTATGTGACATGTATTTTGATTATATGCTGCTTTTAAGTTTTTTGTTAAGATACCAAGAAGAGGTATCGCTGGAACAAGTGGAATATTTTCATTTTTAAATGATGAATACAAGAATTGGACATGTCTGAATGAAGGAAAAATATTGGATGATGCTAGAAATAGTTTCTTTAGCCTAAGAATGGGCTTGTTGATTTGTTTGCAATAAGTGGAGCCCTTGGACCAGTCAAGAGTTTATTTTTATTTTTGTCTTTTTTTTTGAGACAGTGTCTCACTATGTCATCCAGACTGGTCCTGAACTTACTGTGTAGTCCAGGGTGGCCTCAAACTTACTGCAATCCTTCTGCCTCAGCCTCCAGAGTGCAGGGATTAAAGGTGTGTACCACCACACCCAGTTTATTTTTTAATTATTTTTTAAAATTTTGAAACAGGGTCTCACTTTGTAGCCCAGGCTGATCCTGAACTCAATATGTAGCCCAGGCTAGCCTTAGACTCATTCCAATCCTCCTGTCTCAGCCTCCCAAGTGCTGGCAATATAGGCATGTGTGGTGCTAGGGAATCGGACTCAGGGCCTTGAGCTTGCTAGGCAAGAGCTTTAAATGCTGTGCCATTCCTCCAGTCCCCCCATGCCCAATGTATGTGGTGCTAAGGAACCAAACCCAGGGCCTTATGCTCACGAGGCAAGCGCTTTGACCAATGAACTTTGCCTGCAGCCCCAGCCGAGTTTATAATTGAATTTATAAAAGAAAAATGTAACAGGTGCTTCCCTGGGAGATGGAGACAGAAGATGCAGTGAGGTTAAAGCACGTGGTCTGATGGCTCTTCAGATGCATTGTTTTCTTTATTTATTGGTATTGGGGACAGGGCCTTCACACTAAGCTACATCCCCAGCCCATTTTTTATCTTTAATTTTGAGGCAGGATCTTACTAAATGACTAAGTTGCCCAGGATGGGATCAAACTTGCAAGCCTCCTGCTTCAGCCTCCCAGAGTGCTGGGATGACAGGCCTGTATTCCCTGGGCCTGGCCAAAGGTGATGTGGAATCATTCTGCCAGGATAACTCGCATCTAAGAGAATGGCAGTATTGCAAAGTCACTATACAAGTGCTCCTGGTAGCCTTTTTAGAGTCTTTTGTAGAAGTCAGTTTCCCTGATTTAAGAACCCTCTTGTCCTGGACAACACAAGACCTGGAAGTAGGCACGGTGTTTTTTGTGTCTGTGCCCACCAGGTCATGCTGCACTGCTGGCCCTGGTTGTGACATCTGTCATCCAGTGATCACCAGGGTTGATTCGGCTGATCTGGCTGCCTACCAGGTGTCCCCTTTCTCCCTCATTGCTCCGTGGGTGTCCCTCCTGAAGCCTTAGGCTCGGTTGAAGAGGCTAGCCTTACCTACTAGAGGAGGACCATTCAGTGGTCAAGGGCACATGAGTAGCTGCGGTCTCCTGCCAGAACTCCAGACAAGCTGTGTGCCACTATCGCAGGGCCCACGTCTACTTAGTTACTGACTTCACTTTCTAATTAAAAAATCAGTGTGGCATGGATAATTAGATCTTTTATAGGAAACCCGGGGGAAAAGAGTACCCCCCCCCCAAGAAGTTAGCTGCAGTTATGGGGACCAAGCGCAGAGAGGGGACCCGCCAGCCTCGTGCCCACTGCGTCCCAGTTCTGGGAGGCTGGGTTCTTACTGCTACTCTGGAACACAGACACTCAGCAGGCAGTATGGCCTGACCCTGCCCTCAGGTGGCCCTCCCTTGGTAGAGAACGCTGTGCCCAAGTGGAGCTGCTGTGGTCATACACAGACTGCAGGGTGCACGAGGAAGTGGGCCTGGTGGGCCCAGCAGGGAAGCAGGAGGACCACAAATCTGAGTCCCGCCAGGCAACTAGGGATGTAGCGAGACCCTGTCTCAAAATCAAAAGTAAAATTATGAGCTGGGAATGGAGCCCAGGGTCTTCACTCTGAGCTACATCCCCAGCCCTTGGTTAGGCCTGGCACAAATTTTTAGGCCTGGCATCAATTTGAATATTTACCTGTCTTCTATTTTGGTTGAACTCTGAGTAAAATTTTCTTGTAAAGTTTTGGCTATGTACTCTGGGTTCCTTTTCATTTGTCTTTCTGGATGGGAGATGACAGGGGACATGTTTTTCTCTTTCTCTGGCAACTCATTCCTGCATAACCGTGGACAAAGGTTTTGACAGCCCATTCCTCTGGCTCCTATCTCTCCTCTGAGCCTTCATTCTGTACCTAAAATGAACCTATTTACTGGAGTGGAACAACCATATTCAAAAATCAAGCACTAGCCAGGCCTGGTAGTGCAGTCCTGCAATCTCAGCATTCTGGGAAGCCGAGGCAAGAGAATCACAAGATTCAAGCCCAGCCTGGGTAATTTAGTGACTTAGCAAGACCTTGTCTCCCAAAATAAATAGAAGGAATGGGCTGAGTAGGTCGTTTAGTGTGAAGACCCTGGGTTCAGTTCCCAATACTACCCAAAAAACAAAACAGCAACTGCAAAAAATATAAAAATAAAAAACAATAAAAAAATAAAAACCCAAGCCCTGCATATACTGTTGTTGGCAACCTTTTCCTTCTGAAAAATGGGGAAAAAATTTTCCATCACTGAATTGGAAGCAAAAGCCAGCCTGATCTTACATGAGACTATTAATAGCTCTT
The DNA here is from genome assembly GCA_004027205.1 of Ctenodactylus gundi. Classification (NCBI taxonomy): domain Eukaryota; kingdom Metazoa; phylum Chordata; class Mammalia; order Rodentia; family Ctenodactylidae; genus Ctenodactylus; species Ctenodactylus gundi. Next base: position 18,236 of record PVKB01005480.1, on the reverse strand, counting down.
GACTACCCCACGCAGGACGAATGAGGTTTTTGGCAGTGAGGTGAGTGCCCCAGATCTTCCTGGGGTGCACACATTATATGGCTTCTATGTTCTGTCACCTGTGTAAAGGGAGAAGAATTCTGAATTTGGAAGCACATCTAAGCAAAGGATTTCAAAGCAAGATTTGCAGATCCCTGCAGAAAGTACAGGGTGCCAGGGGTGGCCAGAAACATGAGCGAGTGTCCTGCCTTTGGAGATCAGATGGCGACAGGATTCAGAACATCGGTGACCTGTTTTATATTTTTGTCAATTTAAATAATAGGAAATGAGTTAAATAACCTTGCCTGGCATAAAAACCAATCAATGGCAAACATTTGTTAAAGCATGAGCTCCAAAGTATCACTGGGGCAAAATTAAAAAAAAAAAAGCTTTTCTTAAAAAATAAGTTAAGAAGCTTGGACCTAGTAGTTTAGGCCTGCCACCCCAGCACTGTGGAAGGCTGAGGCAGGAGGGTCTACAAGATCAACTGCAGCCTGGGCAGCTTAATGATGTATCGAGCCGGTCTCAAAATCAAAAATAGAAATGGCCTGGGGATGTTGCTCAGCTTAGTGTGAAGGCCCGGGGCTTGATCTACAGTACCACATGGGCTGTGTGCACATGGACACACACACACACACACACACACACATACACACACACACAGAGGTGGGGAAGTTTTCATGGAGTTTGCCGTATAATCAGGTTTCAACATTGGCTTGGGAGAAGGTAGAAGGGACTTTTCTGATGTGACTCATCATTTCAGCCTTGTTAAGAGGAACCAGAGCTTGAAGAGCAAGCGCTGAGGAAGTAAGATGCCCCAAGTGGAGCTTGAGAGGCCTTGGCTGTGAGCTTGGGTCTGCCTGTGGCTTGTTGAGTGATGTTGGGAACTTTGTGTGTGTGTGGTCATGTGGTCTAGGGATCGAGCCTGGGCCTTTGCACAGAGCTGCATCTCCAAACCATTTTTAGTTTTGATTTTTGAGACAATCTCACCAAGTTGCCCAGGCTGGGCTCAAACTTGGTAATTCTCCTGCCTCAGCCTGCCTGAGTGCCAAGAGGACAGGTCCATGCCCTCAGGCCTAGAAAACATTCATCTTTTAAAACTCAGATTCAGGAAATGGTGGGAGTAGCTCCTGTAACCTGCAGTAGCTACGGTGCGTTTGCTGTCTTGTGGTCAATGCATGTGAGGTTTTTTTCTTTGTTTTCTGACCAATGATTTATGGGTAACCCAGACCCCAGTGTGGCCCTTGATTTTTTTCAAGTGTTCTCAAATTTTCAATTATATTAATAAACATGATGCTATTTAACACCTATTAATGCTGCCTGGCAAGGCTTTCTGTGCCATTTCTCATGCTCAGACAGCCTGGCTCGGCACATACTTTGATTTCTTTTCTGAGGATAAAGCCACCAGAGCCAAGAATGTGTTCTTGCGTTTGTCTGAAGACACAGAGCTCAAAGTGGAGCACAGAGCTGGAGGGGTCCTGCCTGGCCCAGCCAGTCCTTGCTCCCACACTGCACAGCTCACATGCTTTCCAGGCCTCAGGTCTTTTTTTTTAAGTAATTTTTTTCCTATCATGACTGATTTTCATCTCTTTCTCTCTGTGTGCGGTACTGGATGTCAGACCTAGGGCCTTCATTCTGACCTGTATCCCCAGCCCATTTTTATCTGCTGGTTTCAAGACAAGGTCTTGCTAAGTTACTAAGTTGCCCAGACTGGACTTGATCTGCAGTCCTGCCTCGGCCTCCCGGAGTGCTGGGATGACAGGGCTGTAACCCTGGACCAGGCTCAAGCTCTTTTTTTCTCTTCTTTTAGTTTCGTGGCTCGTCGTGGGCTTGGATATTTTATGCGTTACCTTCATGTTAGGGAAGAGAAGACAGCGATGTGATTTAGATTTACCAGAATCACACGTGAGCTGCGTCTTCTTTCGAAAATGCTCAACGCTCTTTATTCTCCTGAGCAGATTTTTTTTTTCTTTATTTACCAGAGATTGAGCCCCAGGGCTTTCACACTGAGCTACATCCCGGGCCCATTTTATTTGTTTATTTCTTTAGCAATGCTGAGGATCAAACACAGGCCCTTCGCTCTGAGCTGCATTCCCAGCCTCCTTTTTATTATTTATTTATTTATTTATTTATTTTTGAGGCAGGATCTTGCTAAACTGCCCAGGCTAGGCCCAAACTTGTGATCCCTCTGCCTCAGCCTCCCAAAGTGCTGGGATGACAGGCCTGTGCCACCACTGGGTCCGGCTTCTTTCTGTTTTTCTTTGGTAAGGCCAGGAGCCCTTCTAAAGAATGATATGAAAGCTGGGAATTTTCAGGGAAATCCAGCTTTTGGCCCCACTTGGCTGGTTCCTTGCCGACAGCCATCAGACAGGAGGCCTTGTAATGGAGGAGAGAGGGGTGGCAGGAGAAAGGTGGGAGTGAAAGTTACCGGGAGCAGCGGCTGGAGGGGAGACCTTGGAAGAAGAGGAGGAGATCTGTGCCAGATCCCTCGGGGATTCACAGCTGCTGGTGACTGCTGTTTAGAAGGAGGAGTGACGCAGCTTGGGGCGACTAGGTTCTGGAAAACCCTCAGCGCGCTGGGATTTCAGCCAGGACTTTCCACCATGGCTGCGCTGACTCAGAGGGCAACAGGGGAAGCCCACGAGGCCTGGAAGGTTACCGCTGATAGGTCATTCCAGAAGGAACATGCTTGGGGTTCTGCTGGGTGGGGCAGTGGAAGTCGTATCCCGGGACGCAGGCAGGCAGAGCTCAGGAGAGCACTTGGTGTTGGGCTGCTGGGGTCAGAACTGTCCAGGCTGCCCAGGTTGCCCGCTGCGCCCTTTGCATTGCATGCCCCACTCAAGGCAGAGGGTGCTGAGAAGTGACTTGGACCAACCTAGAGTGGGTAGCACAGCAGGGATTAGCAAAAATTTTATTTGTTATTTATTTATTTGTTGATACTGAGGATTGAACCCAGGACCTCTGCTCTGAGCTACTTCCCCAACCCCTTTTTATTGTTTATTTGAGTCAGGGTCTCTGAGAATTTGCTAAGTTGCCCAGGGCAGGCTTAAACTTGCAATCCTCTTGCCTCAGCCTCCCAGACTGCAGGGATTATAAACCTTTAGCCCTGGGCTTGGCTGATTAGTGAAAATTGAAACCGGAAGCTACCCTTAAGCCTGTGGGGAGCGAGGAGGGCATGTTCACAAGGGAGTGGTAAGCTAGGAGTGTGTGTGTGTGTGTGTGTTGCATATGTGTAGGTGTGAAGGTGTGTGGGCACAGTTATAAAACCAGGGAGTATTCATTCATGAGGGTCGGTGGGGCAATAATTCTCTTCTAGCTGATAGGTCAGATGGTAGCTTTGGTTTAAAACTTTACAAAAACTAGCGGGGCCAGGTGGCGGAGGCCTGGTGTGTCAGCACTCTGGAAGGCTGAGGCAGGAGGACTGAAAGTGTGTATCTAGCCTGTGCAACCTAACAACTTAGTGAGACCCTGTCTCCAAATCAAAACGAAAATATAGGCTGGGGATGCAGCTTGGAGACACAGTCTCTCTTATAGAGAGACAGAGCAAAGATTTATCTTTGCTTTTTTTTTTTTTTTTTGGTATGGGATTGAGCCTAGTGATTTCACACTAACCTACCTCTCCAGCCCATATTTTAATTTTGATTTGGAGACAGGGTCTCACAAAGTTGCCCAGCCAGGGCTTGAACTTACAACCCTCCTGCCTCAGCCCCCTGAGGGCTAGGACTACAGGTGTGCACCACTCTACCTGGCTACCCAGACCATTTTTAATTTTTGATTTCAAGACAAGGTCTTGCTGATTTGCCGGGCTGGGCTCCAACTTATCACCCTTCTACCTCAGCCATCCAGACTGCTGGGGGTGACAGGCCTGTGCCACCAGGTCTGGCTCAACGTTTATTTATTTATTTATTTATTTATTGAGAACTGATTAAGTGTGATCATTGTTAAGAACTTTGTTGAGTCAGGAAAAGTAAAGAAACCTTTACTTCTTGGGATCTATATTTTTCAGGCATGGAACACCTGTGATAAAATCAAATTTCTTGGATTCAAACGCATGGTACCTGATATTTGAAGGGTTAATTCTATGTCTGCCAATGGCCAGATTAAAGCAAGCAGCAACAGCCCGGCATCCTTTTTTCTCCTCCTGATGGTCTGGTGAGGTCGGTCTTCTCTCCTGTTTCCTCTGTCTCTTGGAGATATTCAGAAATTACAAGTTAAAAACTGTATAGAAATTGCAGGGTGTGAACAACAGGGGCTTCTGTTCACAGGGAGCTGCCTGCTGGAGCTTTAGGGCAAGGCTAGCCATTTGCCCACAGTTCAGTTTTTTTGTCTTCTCCTCTCTTTCTTTCCTCTTTCTTTCTTTTTTTCTGATACTGGGGATCGAGCCTAGGATCTTCGTACTGATATATGTCCCCAGACCTTTTTTTCCTTTTGATTTTGAGACAAGGTCTGCTAGGTCGTTAAGATGCCTGGGCTGGGCTCAGCCTTCTGTGGTGCTGGGATGACAGGCTGGCACATCCAGGCCAGGCCCCACAGTTCAGTTCTAACCAACCAGCCCGCCTCTCCTATGTCCCTGGCTGCCTGTTCGGGCTCTCATTTGGCTTTCCAAAGGACTTGCCTTGACTTCTGTCTATATTTTGTTTCTGTAGTTCTGTGTAGTTTTTAAACAGCACACAGGCATGGGTTTACTTGATGGCAATAGTTTTTTTTTTAATTTATTTTTTCAGAAGGCCAGGATTAACTGGGTTCTGGAATCCCAGCATTCTGGGAAGCTGAGGCAGGAACATCACGAGTTTGAGTTTATCATGGGCATCTTAGCGGCTTAGCAAGACCCTGTCTCAAATTCAGAATTATAGGGCTAGAGGAATGGCACAGCAATTAAAATGCTTGCTTAGCAAGAGCATGGCCCAGAGTTCAATTCCCAGCACCACATAAGCTGGGTGTGGTGCATGCCTCTTATCCCAGCACTTGGAAGGCTGAGACAGGAGGATTGCTGTGAGTCCAAGGCCAGCCTGAGCTAGAGTGAACTCAGGGCTAACTTGGGCTATAAAACAAGACTCTATAAAAAAAAAAAAAGGAGAAAAAGAGAAAGTAAAGAAAAAGCAAAAATAACAACAAAACCCCTCATATTCAGAACTAAAAAATGGGCTAGGGATATTGCTCAGTGTGGAGGCCCTGGGCTTTACCTCCAATACCAAAAAGCAAGACTGCTGCCTAAGCCCCGGGCAGGCCTGGGCTCTATGGAGACAACATCTGTGGGCAGACAAAAGGGACAGAGGTGTCAGGAATCGGGCCAGCCTAGGGTCAGCCGAGGAAACCAGGGTGCGATTTGTCAGGGGAAGCCACATGCAAGGTGCCAACTCTCCCAGGCTCCCCAACGCAGCTGCTGAGGCCTAGGCTTCCTGATGAGAGGCTCAGCAGCTCCGCGTCCCTTCCTGTCTGCCAGTGGCCTGCTGCAGAGCCACCCTGAAGTGCATCTTAGTTAATAACCAGCGTGACTCACCCCACTTAAGAGTCTATTTTTGCAAAAGGGAAAGTAAAAGGGAAAGAGGAATAAAGCAGAGAAAAAGAATGGCAGGTCTTGGATGGAAACCCGTAGGGATAAGATAACGGCATGAATCATGGGATTGAATCCCCGTCCTTCCCCGACCTGCCATGCATGAAGGTCACGGGCTCTTAATGTTTGTTTCCTGGTGAAATCACACACTTGTGTGTGTGTGTGTGTGTGTGTGTGTGTGTGTGCGCGCGCATGCGTACGTGCGTGGCCCTTGGGCCCTTGAGCCCAGGACCTTCCCACTGAGCCCCATCCCCACCCATCTCATAATTATAAACCATCTTCTGGGTGGAAAACTTTACCAGCTATGGTTTCATGCTTTGAACAAATAAACACATCTCCTCTTCCCTGGTATGTGTTACCTGGGGCTCTTCAGAGTACGGCCAAGAGGACATAGGGGTATAGGTACAATGTTTAAGAAATGAACCCACATAGCTAGAGGAGCCCAGTGGCAAGCTGGAGACCCAAGAAAGTTCCAGTGCACAGACCTGCTGGCACAGGCCCATCCTCCTAGCACTCTTGGAGGTGAGGCAGGAACATCTCAACTTTGAGCCAGCCTGGACAACTCAGGGATTCAGTAAGACAAGACCCTGTCTCAAAAATAAATAAATAAATAAATAAATAAATAAATAAATAAATAAATAAAATAAAGGGGAACATGGGAATGTAGCTCAGTGGGAAGATTGTGGCTCAATCCCAGAACCAAAGAGAAGAGGAAAAAAAGAAAAAAGAACAGAAGTTCCAGTCCTAGTCCAACTGGAAATGCAGAAGACCCAAGCTTAAAGGGAGTTAAGCAGTGAGAGTTTCTCCCTTGCTCCATATTTTGTTCTATTCAGCCTTCAACTGATTAGTTAAGGCCCACTCAATTTGGGGAGGGCCATCGGCTTTTCTCAATCTATTGATTCAAATGTTAGTCAAACCTGGGGACACACACGCATACACACACACACTTGAAAGAGAGTTATGTAATCAGTGTCTGGACACCCTCTGGCCCAGTTAAATTGATGCGTAAAGTTAAGTCACAGATGGCATTTTGATAAATATGAGCCAGGCCCAGAGAGGCAGGACTGGCAGCCAAGCACTTTAGGAGGCTAAAGAGGGAAGATCATGAGCTGAGCCCAGCTTGGGCAACTTAGCAGCTTCACAAGACCCTGTCTCAAACAATAAAAAGGGCTGGACATCCGATCTTTGACCAAGGGGCCAAAAACATAACGCTGGACTAAAGACAGCCTCTTAACGAGTGGTGCTGGGGAAATGGGTTGGCCACATGCAGAAGAAGGAAAGTAAGCTGACGTCTTTCACCATGCACCAAAATCAAATCAAATGGACCACAGACCCAGACATTAAAATGGACACACTGAACTTGTTGGAAGAACTGTAGGCAAACCCCTTGAAGACGTGGGCGTAGGCAAGGCATTCTCGGTGAAACACCCAGAGCACATGTGACAGTACCAAGAATCAAGAAATAGGATATCAAATTTTAAAAGCTTCGTGGGAAACAATCAACAGTGAAGAGAGAGCCGGCAGAAATGGGGGGAGAATTGCCAGCTCCTCTCAGACAGATAACTGTTACCAAGAATACACAAAGAACTGGAAAAAAAATTAGAGCCTCCAAAGTAAAAGACCCAGTCAAAGAATGGGCTCCTAAAATGCATACATCATCCTCAGAAGAAGTCTGGATGGCTAATGAGCACATAAAAAATGCTCAGCATCTTTAGCCATCAGAGAAAGGCACATCAGAACAAACCGAGGTTTCATCTGACTCCAGTAAGAGGAGCTGGTATCAAGAACTCAAAAAATAACAAATGCCAGTGACGCAGTGGGGAACAAGGAACCCTCCTGCAGTATTGGTGGGACTGGCACAACTACCATGGGAAGCAGGATGCAGATTCTTCAAAATAGATATCTCATTTGACCCAGCAGTATCTCCTTTGGGGGTCTTCCCAAAAGAGGTAAAGCCATCATACATGAGTGACACATGCACACACTTGTTTGTAGCAGCACAGCTTGCAATATAGGCAAACCTTGGAAGCAGCCGGTATGATGCCTGGATAAGGAAGGTGGGGTATATTTACACAATGGAGTACTACTCTGCCATAAAGGAATATAAGTTTAAATCATTTGCAGAAAAATGATGCTCAGAAAAGTGAATCAGACACAAAATGTTAAGTATCGAATGGTTTCTCTCATATGAAAAAAAAGTAAAAAGATGGAAGAAAATAAGATAGATGTTGTAGAGTGGGAGAAGGGAAATGGGAAGGGAGGGGAGGGGAAAGTAAAGTAAAAATGATCAAGATGCGATGTGTAAATAAAAAAAAATCAAAAATTAGAAGAAGGGAGCTCAGAGTGAAGGCCCTGGCTTCAATCCTTGGTAACCCTCAAAAAGGTGTTTTTATTTTTATTTTTTTTTAAGCCCAGGGGCTGGATGAATAGCACAGCAGTAAGAGCACTTGCCTAGCCAGCACAAGGCCTGGGATTAGATTCCTCAGCACCACATAAGCTGGGCGTGGTGGTGCACACCTGTAATCGAGCACTTGAAAGGCTGAGTCAGGAAGACTGCAGTGAGGTTTGATGCCAGCCTGGGCTACATAATGCATTTAGGACCAGCCTGAACTACAGAGTGAGACCTTGCCTCAAACAAAACAACCAGAAGCTTCCCGGGAGGAGTGTCTGACTGTCTCATGACCTTCTGTGGTCTTACAGGGACACTTTAGCTTGCTTGCCCTGTGACCCCATAACTCTTTCACCCTGACCAGTTCCTCTGGATTCCTGGGATTCTTTGTGGCCAATGTGAGCCCTCTCCAGTTCTCAGCAGGCCACCTTCCCCGTCCAGCTGAGAGGCCTCTGTCTTCAGAGGCCACACCTCACCTTAGCCAGGACAGTTTCTTACTTCTTACATGCCAGTGGTCATGGGATAAATACCCAAGCCAAGCATACGTGAACCAACTTGCCTAGAAGCTAATGAACGCCGAGTAGTTGTGGTTGGTATTTATGAAATCATCAGAAGAAAATGAGAAGAATTGTTTGTATTTGAGACAGGGTCTCTCTGTGTAGTCCAGACTGGTCCTGATCTCACTGCATAGCCCAGGCTGGCCTCGAACTCACTGGAATCCTCTTGACTCAGCTTCTGTAGGGCTGGGTTTACAGGGTGCACCACCATGCAGGGCTGATTTTCATGGGTGTGCTTGGGAACCCAACCAGGACCTTGAGCATGCCTGCCAGTGCTGTGACCCTGGGCTCCACTCCAGCTTCAGGAGAAGAGCTTTGAGTCCTCCCCTCAGCCCTGTTGTGTGCTTACCCGAGGGAGATCTGTGAGTTCAGTGGGAACACGGCTTCTGAAGAGAGAATGTGGCCGCCACCCAAGCCTTCCTCCCAAGTTTCTGCTAGAAAACAGAAACACAGTGTACGTGGGGTGGTGGGTGCCGGAGACCCTGCCCTGGCTCTCCCTGAGCTTCGGCTGCAGCCGCTGTTTAGTTCTGGTTTTGAGGCAGGGTTTCGCCAAGCTGCCAACTTGCCCAGGTTGGGTGCAAACTCGGTATTCTGCGGTAGCCTCCCGGAGTGCTGGGAGGACAGGCCACTGGGGCTGGCCTATTTTTTCATGTTGATATTATGCAGGTCTCTTGTTAATTCTTGCACTTAGGAGATTTATCCAATGAGGTGATGCTCTCTAGAAAGCTGAATAATTGTGTTTGTGTTTGTGTGCATATATGTGTGTGCATGTGTGTGTTGGTGTGTTTATATGGGTACGTGATGTGTGTCAGTGTGTTTGTGTGGATGTGTGCATGTGTGTGCTGGTGTGTTTGTATGGGTATGTGCTGGTGTGTGTTGGGTATTTGTATGGGGGTGTGTATTGAGTTTGTATAGGTGTGTGCATGTGTGTTTTGTTGTATTCATATAAATGTGTGCTTGTGTGTGCATGTGTATGTTGGTGTGTTTATATGGGTATGTGTGGGTTTGTGTTGGTCTATTTGTGTAGGTGTGCGCATGTGTTGCTGGAGTGTTTGTATGGGTGTGTGCGTGTGTGTGCATGTGTGCTGCTGGTGTGTTAGGGGTGTGTACATGTGTGTGCTGATGTGTTTGTATGGGTATGTGCTGGTGTGTGTTGGGTATTTGTATGGGGGTGTGTATTGAGTTTGTATAGGTGTGTGCATGTGTGTTTTGTTGTATTCGTATAAATGTGTGCTTGTGTGTGCCTGTGTATGTTGGTGTGTTTATATGGGTATGTGGTGTGTGTCAGTTTGTGTGGATGTATGCATGTGTGTGCTGTGTGTTTGTATGGGTGTGTGCACGTGTGAATTGGTGTGTTTATATGGGTATGTGCGGGTTTGTGTTGGTCTGTTTGTGTAGGTGTGCGCATGTGTTGCTGGAGTGTTTGTATGGGTGTGTGCATGTGTGTGCATGTGTGCTGCTGGTGTGTTAGTAGGGGTGTGTACATGTGTGTGCTGATGTGTTTGTATGGGTGTGTGCATGGGTGTGCTGGTATGTGCATGTGTTGCTGGTGTGTCTGTATGGATGCATGACAGAGCCACGTATATCCTGCTCTATGTGTCTGCCCTACTTACTTCTCATGGCAGTAACTGGCCCCTTCATTTTTTGAGGAGCGGCAGTGGAGATCGAGCCCAGAGCCCTCACACTGAGCTACACCCCAATCCATTTTTATTTTTGATTTTGACACAGGATCTCATGAAGTTGCTGAGTTGCCCAGGCTGGAATGAAAGTTGTGATCCTCCTGACTCGGCCTCCCAGAGTGCTCCAAAGACAGGCCTGCACCTCCAGGCCCGGCTGACGTCACTCTTAGGAAGGAGGGGTTGGGCTTTATTTCTTAGTGAAAGAGCAACTTGTGGAAGGTCTTGAGCAATGAAGCAATGCAAAATGTAGCTGCATAGTTTTGGGCAGAGTACTGCGTCTGTGTGTCAGAGCATCCCGCCAGGGGACGATGGGGACCAGAGTGAGGCTGCATAGGCGGGAGGGAAGGAAAGGAGGGGCCAACGGGACGTGCCAAACATGCAGCACGCACAGGGCACAGCACTCCATGGGCAGGGCAGGCCGGGCCACCTACACAGGCCTGTCAACCTGGCACTCTGGAAGGCTGAGGCAGGAGGACTGCAAGTTCGAGCCCAGCGTGGGGGCAACTTAGTAAGACTCTGCATCAAAATCAAAAAATTTAAAAAATAGGCTAGGAATGTAGCTCAGTGTGAAGACCCTGGCTCAATACCCAATACCATCACCAAAACCAGAAAAGATCACATGGCCATCATGCAGAGCAGAGACTGGGCTCCCTGCAAACCATGTTCAGCGGCCTTGGCCATCACATGCACGTGCCACCTCCCCCCCTCCACACCCTCTCTGAGTCTGCATGTGCTTAAACTTCACCTCACGAATGACTCAAAACCCACTTATTTTAGGAAGCATGTGATTAACACAGTTTCCGCATTAAGAAAACAAAAGAGCCCTGTGCGCTTCTGGGCTCTTCCACACACCCTGTGCCCACTGTAACAAGGCAGTAGTGAGCCAGGCCACAACGGAGCAGGCCTGTTATCCCAGCACCGTGGGAGACTGAAGCAGGAGGTTCACAAGTTGGAGTCCGGCCTGGGCAACTTAGCGGCTCAGCAAGATCCTGTCTCCAAATCAGAAATCCACACTGGGCTGGGGATGGAGCTCAGTGCAAAGGCCCTTAGTTCTGGCATGCTGGGGACTGGCAGCCCCTGGGCACTGCCATTGCTGTCTAGAGGGGCGAGCCCAGGACTGTGGGGGGAGGAGGGCCTGGCCCGCAGCCAGCCCAGAGTCCCCCATTCCTGTGGCAGCACAGAGGGAAGAGGGTGGCAGGCGGGGCTTACTTCCTCCTGAACCTGCCCATAAAAGGAGAAAAGCACTGCTATCTGGTGGGGCATTGAGGAGGACTGCTGATAATAAATTATTTAACACCGTGGAGTCCCCCTCCGTTTGCAAGGACATGTGCGAGTGTGTGCACTTTCGCACGCTGCGCTGCCTGCGTGTGCTGACAGATGGGTCGGTCTCGTCTTTCATCCGCTGTTCCAGAAGATAAAACCAAAAGGGGTGATACCACGCTGCCTTTTCAGTTTAAGAAAGAGAAAATAAAATACAATTCCAAAAGCTCTTCAAGGGAAGCCTTAATGGTAGATATGCGCAGTCCAGAATATCAGCACTCTGGAAGGCTGAGGCAGGAGGACTGCAATTCAGGCCCAGTCTGGGCAACTTAGTGACTTGGCAATACCCTGTTTCAAAATCAGAACTACAGACGGGCGGAGGCAGCGTGAAGGTCCTGGGCTCCATCCGCAGGACCACAAAAAGAAAACAATACAGGGGGATACTGTGCTCTAAAGGTGGTGGTGCAACTCTTAGAAGACGCTTTGTTCTGAAAGGCTTTCATCCCCTCCTCCACTGTTCCCTGGCACTGCAGGCGCCTAGGACTGCAGCCTGCAGGGTCCACCTGTGTTGCTGTGTGTGTGTGTGTGTGTGTGTGTGTGTGTGTGTGTGTGTGTTCTTGTGAAGTGAGACCAGGAAAGTGAGACCAGGACCTTCACACTGAGCTACACCTTCATCCCATTTTTATGTTTATTTTTATTTCTGTTTTTACTTTAAAGACAGGATCTCGCTACGTTGCTAAATTATCTAGATTGAGCTTGAACTTGTGATCCTCCTGCCTCACCCTCCCAGACTGCTGGGATGACAGGCCTGTGCCAGTGGCCTGGCTTGTGTTGCCCTGTCTTAGCCGTGAGTCCAAGGTGTGTGCATGTGTGGGGGTGGGGAGAGCTCACTCGGGAGGGAGGCTGGAGCCCTCTGGGAATTCTGTGTCCACCTTTCTCAGTAATCAGCTTTTTCTGAGCTTTGGTGATGGGCACCCCACAGCCTGCATTCAACTGAAAGTACCAGGAGTGGGGCAGTCTGCATCCCCCAGGGCCATGGGCTCATCCTTGCTCAGCAACTTCCGTGGCGGCTCACTGATGGATGGAAGAGTTGTCCCCTATTAACCAAGAAGGGCACAGTTACCTCCATGAAGCCACCAGGGCCTCTGCTTCCTCTACAGTTAGCTCTGAGCCCTTCGAGTTACTTACTTTCTCTGTCTTTCTTTCTTTCCATCTGCTTGCCTGCCTTTCTCTTTCTGTCCGTCTGTCTGTCTGTCTTGGTACTGGGGATCGAGCCCAGGGCTTTCACACTGAGCCTCAACCCCAGCTCATGTTTAATTTTGTTTTGAGACAAGATCTTACTAAATCACTAAGTCGCCCAGGCTGGGCTCAGATTGGAATCCTCCTGCTTCAGCCTTCCAGAGTGCTGGGCTGACAGGCCTGCGCCACAGGACACTCCCTTTAGGTTTTTATTGAAAGGGCTGTGTGAGTTAGATGGCTTGTGGTCAGCTTTAGACACAAAGTGGGGTCCCCACTCTGTCACCCCACTGCTTTAAACATTGGCTGCTTCTACCTGGGCAAGCGAGGAGCCAGAATCAGGCTTTTGGGCGACTTTCTGGAAAGACTGGTCGCTTCAGCTCCAGCCCCAGCTCTGCAGACCCTGGGACTGAGGCTCAGGCACAGTAGGGTTGTCACGTGTCCTGGCTCTTTGCTTCCATGGTTCGAGGTACACAGCCACCAGGACCCTGCCCCGGCACTTGGCACCTGCGCAGTGTTGGCAATGCTGCTCGCTGAGCTCTGCTCCCACGCGGGCGGCTTGTGCTGAGCATGTTTTCGCTTCCCTGCAGCCAAGGGAAGAAAGGATTATCTTTAAAAAGTGGTTTTGAGTGTGGCAACAGCAAGGCTGCCTGTTGGGTGTCTTCTTTAGCAATTGTTTCCCCTCCGAAGGAGTGCTGGAAAACAGCCCCCTTGCAGTGCAGGCCTGTCACCCCAGTGCTCCTGGAGGCTGAGATAGGAGGATTGCAAGTTCAAGCCCAGCCTGAGTAACTTAGTGACTTAGCAAAGCACTGTCAAAACTACAGATGGGCTAGGTGTGTAGTCTGATATGAAGACCTTGGGCTTGATCCCCAGTACAAACACAAACAAAAAGGAACGTGAGTTTTCCCAGAAGGCAGCGGGTTTCACATGAGGAGTTCAGTTTTCCTGTCACCTGTTTCTCCAAGGATCTTACCTTTCCTTTTTATGAGACAGGGTCCTGGTCTGTAGTCCGGGCCCGTCTTGAGCTCAAACTCACGGCCGTCCTCCTGCCCCAGACTCTGAGTACTGGAACTATGTGTACACAACCAAGCCTGCCTTATTTTTCTGCGCTGCTGGAGGATCGAACCCAGTGCCTTGTGTACACCAGGCCAGCACTCTTCCCACTGGGCAACCTGCCCCCGTCCCCAGGGAATCATATCTGTTTCTCTGACCACCCCCCACCTGGTTTTCTGTGGCAAGGCATGGGGTACCTGGGGCTCCGGTGTGACAGATATGGATGCAGTGTGGCCCCGCCCTGCTGCCCGCTGCTGGGGAGGGCAGAGCCCCTCTGCGTCTTGGGGGTGAGTGGCGGGCTGACCACTGACCAGATGACCCCTGTGTGCTTCACAGGAAGGTGCTGTGGAGGAGAGCAGCATTCTGTGTGTGCAGCAGGACCCAGCGCTGTGCTTGTCTGGGAGGTAGGGTGACCCTTCTCAGCGCCTCAGATAAGCAGCTCCCAGCTGTCTCACGTAAGTTGTCACCTCTGACTCTGTTCTCCTACCAGAAGGGGGAGGGTTCCATTGTTCCTCTGTGCCTGCTTTGTGAGGAGCTGTCTCCATGCAGAGCCCAAAAGATGGCTCACATCAGACTAGGCCCGGGTGGTGCCGACCTGTTATCCCAGTGCTCTGGGAGGCTGAGGCAGGAGAATCTGTAAGTTTGAGTCCAACCTGGGCCACTTAGCAATTTAGTGAGAAACCTAGTCTCAAAAATGGGCTGGGGATGTGGCTCAGTGCAGAAGCCCCCGATGTGATCCCTAGGACCACCAGGAAGAAAAAGAAAGAGAAGAAGTGGGCTTGGTGTGGACTAAAGTGTGCCCCCTTCCAGCACAATGGTCAGAGGGGGAACCAGCCCAGGGCTGATGGCTTCCATTCAGGCGGCTGTGTGTCCCTGTGTGTGCGTGGGCCAGTTCTGGTTTTGGGCGCTTGGCTTATTCCATTATGAGTAGGATCTGTGTTCGCTTGTGGAAGTGCCCACATTTGGGTGGTGAAATGCTAAGGTCATCCTAATTACACATGCCCGCATTCATGGAAGGAGTTTGCAGCACCTAGCTGAGGTGTGAAACATGGAGGAGCTGGTGCTGAAGCCGGAGCTGTGCTGGGTGCCTTGGCAGTTCCGCAGTTAGGCATGGCAGTGAGGCACAGCGCAGCCTTGAGGGCGCCACTTCACTGTGTGGCTCTGAGGTGAGGTGGGGGACAAATGTCACCTCCACCTGGGGGCGGCTCAGATCTTTTCTCCTAGGCTGCTTTGTGTGTGTGTGTGTGTGTGTGTGTGTGTGTGTGTGTGTGTGTGTGTGGTCCTGGGGATCAAGCCTTCCTGCTGGGCTCCATCCCCAGCCCATTTTTATTTTTGATTTTGAGACAGGGTCTTGCTAAGTCGCTAAGTTGCCCAGGCTGGGCTCAAACTTGGGATCCTGTTGCCTCAGCGTCCCACTGCTGGGATAACAGGCCTGCACCACCTGGCCAGGCAATTATTATTATTGTTATTGTTATTACAGGACTGTGACTATTTGGGCTTCAATGTCACTGCCTGTCAAATGGTGAGAGATGACTTATCTCCTGCCCTGCCCGGACCCCAGGCTTTGTGAGGCTGAAACAGCAAAGTGCCCCAGGGGCCTGAAGTCCCTGGGAGGGTGTGGTGTGCAGGGCTAGTCAGAGTCACCAGCCCAGCTGCTAGGTCCCTGGGGACATGAGAACTGGCTTCCCATGGCGTCACCCCTCCCACCCATCATGACCTTCTCTTTGGGCCGTCCCAGGCCCAGACACTTCCTCCTCGCCACAGAGAGGCTGGTCTGCAATGAGGCCAGAATGTTACCTGGGTCTGTCAGTCATTCCAGCACTCTGGGAGGCAGAGGCAGGAGGATAACAAGTCCCAGCACAGTCTGGGAAGTTAACAAGACACCATCTCGAAAACAAAACTATAAAGAAGCTGGGGGTATGGCTCAGTGGAAAGGTCCAGGCTGGACACCCAAGGCCACCAAAAGGAAAAATGGTCACTTGCTAGTTTACTGGTACAGGCTGCAAGTTGGTGGGCTTTGATCCAAGGGGGCCAGGGACGCTACACCCTGCCTGACCTACGGGAACCTCAGTACCCTTGCCTGGAGATGGTCCTCGTCTCCTTCTGCCCTTTTGGTGAGGTGCCATCTGTCCCTGTGTGCTCAGCCTCTCCGCTGTCCTGGCAACTGGTGGAGTGGCTTTGCAGGGGAGTGCCATATAGCATGTGCACTTATCACCTCGTGGAGCCCTGCTGTGCCAGCTCACCTTGTGACTGTCCCACTCAAACACTGAGTCCCAGCTGGATATAGTGGCCATTCTTTTGATACTTAATGTATTAGAAATGACAGCTAAGCCAGGCCCTGTGGTGCAGGCTGACACTTCAGTGCCCTGGGAAGCTGAGGCAGGAGGATCATTAAGTTCCAGCCCAACCTGGACGCAGCTTCGATTTGATATTTGGGTCGGGGTGGGAGGGTGGAGAGAGTGGGGAGTCACACAGGGACCTCTAGCAGGTCACTGATACTCTATCTGGTGGCTCTGTGTTTTTTTGGATGGTGACAGAAGCCAGGATGTCCCAGAAGGCCAGTGACCATGAGACAGCCCAAGTAGGGCCTTTGTGATTATGTCCCCAAGGAAGCAGAAAGTGGCATCATGCTGAGGGCTGAGCGAAGCTCCCCATGATCCAAACCCTAGTCCAAAAGCTGATCTGCTGCTCAGGCCTGTCATCCCAGCATAATGGGAAGCCGAGGCAGGAGGTTCCCAAGTTTGAGCTGAGGCCAGGCAACTTAGCAATGTAGGGGGTCAAAATCCACGGTGGGCTAAGGCTGGAGCCAGTGAGAAGACCCCAGGTTGGGGTGTAGTACTGCCCGTGAGATAGAGGTACTGCGTTTCTAGTTTGTTAGGGGCACACCTGGTTCTCAGCTGGAGCCGAACAGTGAGAGACAGTCTCTTGGTCACCTCCTTCCCAGGACATTCACCGCCTGCAGCTTCTGCACCTGCCTGTGGGAGATGGCCCCGTGGGCTCTGCAGTGGGAGACAGGTTGGGCGCCCGCCCCACATCTGTGGAAATCCTACCTTTTTTTCCCCCCTTGTATTAGAGATTGAACCCTATCTCAGCCTTCACACTGAGCTATATCCCCAGCCCTTTTTAAATTTTCATTTTGAGACAGGATCTTGCCAAGTCACTAAGTTGCCCAGACTGGGCTAGAACATGGGACTCTCCCACCTCAGCCTCCTAGAGTGAGTGCTGGGGTGCCAGGCCTGTGCCCGGGTCCCGGCTCCTCCTCCTGGTTTCCCCAAACACAGAGGCCAGCTCAGAGCCACTTTGCATCAGGCCAAGGGCATCTCAGAGCTGCTGTGTTTTCTCGATCATTTCCTTCCCCCACCCTCCCCTCCCCTCCACTTCCTGTTTTCTCTTCCTCTTCCCCACCCCGCCCCATCTCCCCTGGCACGTGTGTCCCCACTGTCTGAGAACAGGAACAGAGCCAGAGCCTGATCGCGGTGATTTCCGGTGGTGCCTTCTGGCCACTGCTGCTCGGGGTTGGGGACAGCCCAATACCCAGGGGCACTGCAGCCCCTGTGCACAGCCCAGCAGAAAGCCCTGGCCTTTGTTGCCTTCCTGCCAGACGGAACTCAAAAGTATAATCCTTCCTGTCTTTAGGACAAGTATGGCTTCCATAGAACTTTCTTGTGCATCTGTGCTGAGAACACTGAATGACAAGATGGCTCCTACTAACATACTCCAGTTCACCTCGAGAGAGAATAGATTTAGAGCCAGACCCAGTGGTGTAGGCCTGTGATCCCAGCATTCTGCAAGGCTGAGGCAGGAGGACTGCAAGTTTGAGCCCATCCTGGGTGATTTAGAAACTTGGTGGGATTACTGTCTCAAAATCAGAAATAAAAAGTGGGTCAGAAGCTGGAGGAATAGCTCAATGGCAATCTGCTTGCCTAGCAAGCTCAAGGCCTTGAGTTCGATTCCACAACACCACCTAAGCTGGATTTGGTGGTGCACACCTGTAATCCCAGCACTTGGGAGTCTGAGGCAGGAGGCCAGCCTGGGCTACATAGTGCGTTTACAACCAGCCTGGACTAGAGCAAGACCCTTTTCTCAGGAAAAGAAAAAAGGGGTGGGGACAGGGATAGAGGGCTGAATATGGCTGTTCACCTGTCATCCCAGCACTCAGGAGGCTGAGGAAGGAAAGAAAAGAAAGTAAGAAAAAGAGGAAGGACAGAAGAAACACTCACTGGGCCCTGGTAGGGAGTTCCAGATGGCCTGAGTCCTGCCTCCTAGAAAGGCACTGGTCTGGCGCCCGTGTGCGGCTCCTTGGAGAGGGCTGGGGCCCTAGACCTCCTGAATCCCCAGGCCTTTGCACAGGCCCTGACGCATAAGGAGTGCCCAAACTTGTGCTGAATGAAACACCCCAAAGGCAGCACTTGGACTCGGTGAGTTATGTAAGTGGCTTCCAAAAGAAAAGAAAAAAAAAAAAAACTGGCAGAAACTGCCTGGGATTGGGG
>PVKB01005479.1:0-95552 GCA_004027205.1 Ctenodactylus gundi | reverse complement strand
TCCTCCCCACTGTACACTGCGTCTTGTTCTTGACACTGAAAATCAAGAGGTGCAGACTCGACCAAACTTAGACATGAAACATTTCTTAAGGCCTTATGTGGATGAGCTCCGAGGATACTTTCTCTATGACTTGCACCTTGTCACTCACAGCATTGTAATTTTGCATTTTCTTGTTTGTGGTTCTCTAGAGGTGTGGAAGTGATGCTGGAGGAACTGTGTCAGGGTTCCCGGCGGGGGGGAAAGATCACAGTGCAAATGGTGGACGCCATGGCCCCCATGTTTCCCAACAAGGACCTGCCTCCTTATGTGAACCCTGATCAATGCCGGGAGATAAGTACCAAAGAGTGGGCTCCGTTGTACCGGCTTCCCCAGCAGATGATGTACCAGCTCCACCCAGGTAAGAGGGTCCCTCGATTCCGTTAGCACTGGACCTGTTTCTGTTGCCCAGGTCACGTGAAACTCCACCCTGCAGAAAACCTGTGTCAGCACTGTGTTTTGAGCGCTGATAGCTCAGAAGTGCCTCAGTGGAGGCAGAGAGGCACACCTCCATTTGAGGGCGTAGTATGAAGCTGTTGCCTTCTGTTCCATAAGATAGAATGTGGCAGGTGTGGAGAGCTTAGCAGCCCCAGCATCCTCCCTTCCTTCAGGGTGTGTCAGACGGAAGCAAGTTTCACTTACAGAGGCCTCGTTTGAGAGTGTGTTTCCCTGTGTCCTTATGTTGATCTTATTGAGGGTCGTGGGGGTGATCTTGACAGTGTCCTTTGTGCATAGGGAAGACACCGATTGGGGGTAATCACACCTGTGTGCTTTGTTCGCTCTTAAAATAATGTGGGAGTTTGATGCAGGTAGCCATCAGCCAGCATGCTCACTGGGGGTGGAGTGGGGCTGGTGGCAGCTAGTTCCACTGAACAGGCCTGGGTCAAGGTCACATCTCCAAGTCCATCATGATGACTGCATCGCGGGTCATATGTGGCAGTGGTTGTGAGGGAGCTTCGGTTATCTTTCTTCTCAGAGGGGCATTTGGTTCTGTATGACAACTGGCTTGTTACAGAGACTCTGGGGGTGGGTACATCTACTTCATGGGGAGGACAAAGTTAGGAAAGTCCACCGAGAAGCTCGACAAGTGTATGTAACATGACACATATTTACCTTCCTCTCGCTTTCTGGAAGAACAGGCTAATACAGTAATTCTTGAAGTCAAAGATTTTTTTTTTTCTGTAGGATCCAAAAACCATGTCAGATAATTTTTTTGTGAAGACAAATTATGTGCCATTCTCTAGAATTGTCTTAAATATACAAAATCATTCATATATGTGTACATAAGCCACCATGAGCAGCTAAGCCATGATGATCCAGTATTGCTTCTTGTCTCACCAGACATTTATGAATTTGCAGAGCACAGTGAGGCGATGGAACAAGGAATTCATGCGACAGGACTCATGCTGCAAGGACCTGCCCTTGACAGGTAGACTATGGCGAGGATTCTTAGGAGAACACTGAGACAGGGACCGTGTTCCTGACGCAAGTGGGAACATGAACGGTTAATGCCGTCACTTTCACTACCCACCAGACCTGCCACAAAAGTCCTCTTGGGAGCCATGTGTGTTATTGGCCTGGTACTTATAGAAGCAGTCCTGGTGACTTTCAGGGATTTCCTGTACTCTCAGGCCACACTTGTGTCCTTATGAGTGGGAACAAGGCAGGGTGTTTGGGGGATTCTAGGATCATGGCATTTCTTTGAGTGATTATCAGGGATTTCACACGCATGGCAGTTACACTGTCGTATCAGGATAACTGAGGGACAAGAACCAGCAAGATCTCCTTGGTGGCACGGCTCTCCTAGATCTGCGCTGGCCATGGTGCTTTCCACCTGAAACATCGGTGCACAGCTGCCAGAACGTGGAGCGCTGTTGTGTTTTGATAGCCTTAAGTAGATGATCTCACAGAAATTTCTCTTGGCCTTTCGATCTATCGCTCTTTGAAGCCCAATTTCAACTTGTTTTTTCTCGTACTGTGCTGTAGGGATTTCAACATGCATGCAGATGAAACGTGCCCCACGAGGCTGCCCTCTGGAGAGAGCGCGGTGTTCCCTGCCCCATCCTCTGACATGCTGGGGGTGTGTCTCGTGAAGAAGACCATGAAGGATGCCGTGGGCAGAGCCATCAGGGGCAGCTGGCTCCGTAGTGCCAGCCGCTCCACAGTCAGGCCCCCCAGCTCGGGCCAGTTGCGCTGGCTACTGGCTGCGCATCAAGCAATATCACCTGGAACCTATTTTCTTGGGCAGTGTGTATTCACCTACTTTAAAAAGAAAACAGACCTCAAATATAACATGACTTGTTTAGGCACATGGGCATTGTGCCCTTAAAGATGATGCTGCCAATGGAGGTACATGTAGTTCATTTAAGTTTTTGATATCTAATAAAAGTATTTATCCTTCTTACTTCTTTGAAATTAAAAATATAATATTTGTGAATTATCGCTAATCATTAAAGTTTACTGTAACAGGGGCTGGGGACATAGTTAGGTGATGAGAACACTTGCCTAGGAAGTGCAAGACCCCTGGTCTGATCACCTGTACCACATAATAGCTGTGCATGGTGGCACATATCTGGAATCCCAGCACTGGGGAGGCTGAGACAGGAGGATTGCCTTAAATTCTAGGCTAGGCTGCGCTGCATAGTGAGTTTAGAACCAGCCTCAACTACAGAGTGAGACCCTGCCTCCAAAGAAACGTTTGATATACACGTTCCTCCTCATTTTCTTCTCTGTTGCCATGATGTGCTCTTGGTCATTGTCATGTATGTGAAGAAGATACTGAGTTGTTTCTCCTGTAGCATCTTCCGCAGTCTGGATCAGGTGAGTCCCGCTCCTGAGCACATTTCCTACATGCTTCTGTCCTGTGTCTGTCTTCTCAGCTTGTGCTAGCACCTAGAGCAACGGCTGCAAAACTCAAAGAGGAGAAAGAAAGAGAGAAACCCCCTGACAAACTGAAATAGAAAACCATCTAGTAGCTGCATTTCAAAATCCAAGTCACGCATCATACAACAGTGTGATGTTGTACACACATACACAGGAAAAAATGTTAGGTGCTATGATTTACATCTAGCATGTTCCGCAATACCTTTATGTTTTTGCAGGCAATGGATTATGAATTACCTGCCTGGATGGGTTCCGATATATCAGGAAACATGGGTTAATGAAGTTGTGATGAGTCCCTGAGGGTGTGATGGGTTGGACGTGGGATTAATGAGGATGTGATCCCGGAGGACGCAGTCTGGCCCAACTTCTGCCAGGACCTTATTCTTCTCCTTGGTGTGCCAGGAGCAGCTCTTGTCCACCATACCTTCCTCCAATTGTGAGCCACCAAGGGGTGGGTGGAGACTTCCTGAAACTGTGAGCTAAAACAAACCTTCCTGCTCATTCGTTGTGGGTGTTGTGTATTGTTTCCCACATGGAAAACGTCATTAGGACACGGTGCTAATAGTTTATATGGCTTTGGGTTTTGCGTTTTCCCAAATGAGTTACAAATGAAAGTGAAATGCTGAGAATTCACATCCTCCTCCTTTAGCTCCGTTTTCCAACTCAGTAGTCGCCTCCACTCTGCCGCTGCTGCTTTCCTGCGAAACTGGAGAAGTGTGACTGTTGAATATTCTACTAGGTTGGGAGTTTAAATACTGGATCTTCATGACGATCAAATCGTTCTGGCATGGTAAAGTGATCACCCAGCAAAGAATGAACTGAGGGTGACGAGGAAGGAGTTCTGAACGCCACGGGTGGCAGCTGTAGTCGAGAACCTTCCATGGGGCGCACTTATCTGCTGGGAGCACGGTGAGGGCTAAAAGTGGAGCAGGTCTGCCTTCCCAGGGAAAGGAAGTGGTGCCCTTTAGCAGTTGTCTGCAGGTGAGAAGGAGGAGTAGAAGGCTGTAGCCAGATATTCAACCTGTAGTGACTCAAACAGAAAACCTGCAGTCAGCTGGGCCCGGTGCTAGATGCCTGGAATCCCAGCACAGTGGGAGGCTGACAGGAGGGACACAGTTCTGAGCTCAGCTTACGCAGCTAGGGAATTGGACCGCGTCTCATAATGAAAACCATTGGAGGATGTAACTGGGTGTGAAGGCCCTGGACTCGGTACCCAGCACCACACAAAATATAGCACAGGTAAGTGGTGAGAGGCACAGACTGAAAAGGTAGTGAGGTAATGTCTCCATGTCGGAGAAGAAGGCCTTTGCCATCCTCCAGGTTGTCCCCTGCGTAGTGGTCGTTTGGCTGGAAGACAATTCATTTTCTGAAAAGGTCAGAGTGCGCTCAGTGACCTGGGTGTGACCAGGTACTGTCCCGACATACTGATGGCCTGTAGGCCATTTGGAGCCCCCGGGGCCTGCAAATAACTAGATCTGTGAAACAGTGACAGGGTGGTGTTAGGCGGGAGCCCCCTGCTGGTCACTTCCAAGGCAGTCACAGATGGCATCATCCCAAGAGAAGCCTTTTTTTTTTTTTTTGTATTTCAGCATTTTCTCATATTTTATTAGAAACTGCCATGAGAACCAGGCCACGCATTCAATACTTTGCTAAGCTAAAATGTCTTAACTAAGTAGTCAATTTCACGAGTAGCATCTTTTGCCTTTTACGAAATTCTAGAGGAGACTTCTGGAATGTTCTTTGCTGTGTCTCAGAAGGCACATTTTTTCTTTGCCCCTTCCCCCCTCCATTTATATTGTATATATGTGTAACATACAACGGTGACAAGGTACTTGAATATACTTTGTGCATGTATATCATGACATCATGCTTATACCTTTCCCTCCCCATTTTTGGCCCTCCCATCCCACCTTCCTCCTCCCTGACTCCTAATGTCTCACCTGCTTTTGTCTTGTTTCTCAGGATTGCTTTGGCTACTCTGGGTCTCCTTTGGTTTTGTACAAATTATAGGATTGATATTTCAAGTTATGTGAAAAAGTCTTGATATTTTGATAGGAATTATGTTAAATCTGGATAGCCATTTTTATGATATGAATTCTGTCTGTCCAGGAACAGCAGATGCCTTCTTTCATGCCTTTCCATTTTCTAATGCCTCTTCAATTTCTTCTTTCAGCATAATACAGTTTTCTTTGAAGAGGTCCTTCTCTTCTTTACTTAAGTTCACTCTGAGATAGTGAGTGTTTTGAGGGATTGTTGGGATTGGGATTATTCTTTTCAGCACTTTCTCAGTGAGCTCATTATGACTGTAGAGGAATGCTGTTGATTTTGGTATTAATTTTGTAACCTGAAACTTGATTGAATGTAGTAATTAGATCTAAGAGTTTGACGGTGGAGCTGTTGGGGTTTTCTGTTTGGACAATCGTCATCTCCAAATAAGGATAGCTTAACTTTTTCCTTTGCCATACATATTCCCTTTATTTCATTCTCTTGCCTGGTTGCTCTGACTAGGCTTTTGAGAACTATGTTGAGTAGGCATGGTGAAAAGGGACAGCTTTTTCATATCCTGATTAAAGTGGAAATGCTTTCAGTTTCTACTCAGTTACTTTCATATTTGCAGTAGGTCTGGCATATATGGCTTCTGTTAGTTTGAGGTAAGGTCCTTCTATATGTATCATGAATATATGTTTTATTTTGTCATTTGCATCAATTGAGATGACTATATAGTTTTTGTTTTTATTAGTGTGGTGTATTATGTTGATCGAATTATGTGTGTTAAACCTTCCTTGCATCCCACAAATGAAACCAACTTGATGGTGATGTATGATGTTTTTCTTAATTTGCTGGATTGTCAATGTCAGTATCTTACTGGAAGATTTTTGCATTTAAATTCATTATCTGTATTTCACTCTCCTGGGTATGTCTTTTTCTGGTTAAGTTTTGATATCAGGATAATGCTAGCTTCTAAAAACAAGTTTGGCAATGTTCCTTCTCTTTCAGCTTGAGAAGCATTGGTGCTAGCTCTTCTCTAAAGCACTGCTAATATTTTGCTATAGATCTGCATGTTCCTGGACTTTTCTTTGTGAGTAGAGACTTTAACGATGCTTCAATTTCCATGATTGTTATGAGTCTGTTCAGTGTTTTTAGATCTTCTTGGTTCAGTTTTGGAACTTCGTATGTGTCTAGAAGCTTATCTACTTCTTTCAAGCTCTCCAATTTGCTGGAGTGTTTTTGAAGTGGTTCCTTAATGATTCTCAAAATTTCAGCGATGTCCATTGTAACTTCACCCTTTTTGTTTCCAGTTGCATTAACATGGGCCTTTTCTTTCTTTCTTACAGATACATTAGGTAGAAGTTTATCAATCTTGTTATTCTTTCAAAGAACAAATTCTTTGATTTTTTAGTTTCAATTTCACTGATTTCCACTCTGATCTTTACATGTGGTTTTCTTCTACTACTTTTTGATTTAGATTGTTCTTGATTCTCTAGGACCTTGAGATGCATCGTTCAGCTGTGCACTGGGATTGCTCTGGGTTTTGGTGTGTCATTTCTAGCTATTACTTTCCTTCCTCGGACTGATATCATTGTGTCTCTCGGTTCTGGTATGATGTGCTTTCCTTGTCATTTAACTCTAGGGAATTTTGAATTCTTCCCTGGCTTCTTCTTTGACCCATGATGTGTAGCAAGTTATTTAGTCTCCATGTATTTGTGGGTTCTTTGGCTGTTGACTTCCAATTGTCTTGTGCTATGATCTGAAAGTAAGCAAGGGATTATTTTGACTCCTTTATACTGACTTAAACATGCCTTATGGCCTATAATATGGTCTACTTTAAAGTGTCCCATGTGCTGCTGAAGAAAACAAGTAGAGCTACCTCTGTTTGTTCACTGAGTCCAGATGTGTGGAGTATTACTTTCCATCCTTTTATTTTTCAGTCTGTGCATTTCTTTATGCGTAATGTGTAGTAAAAGTTATTTTGTATTCTATATACCTAATGAAGCTCAAGTTTCCTTTCTTAGATTTGGGAAATTTTCTCCTATAATTTCATTGTGCATGTCATTTTAACCTTTTGTTCTATCCTGCATTTTCTCCTGTTCTCCCATAATTCTGAGGTTGTTTCTCTTTGAGTCATCCATCAGCTGTTGCAGTCAGTCTCGTTCTTGTCTTTTTGTTTTTCAGTCTTCACTGACCATGTAATCTAGTTTACCCACCTTATCTTTGATCTCAGATAATCAAATGTTTGTCCTAGCTTCTCATTTTTCATGGGAGTCTTTCATATCCTTGAGTTCAGCTTACCTATTTTCTATATCTCTACTAAATTATTCTTTCATTTCTAATGTTCTTTATATCTTTATTTAATTCTTCTACATAATCATTATTTTTCTATTAATGCTTTCCTTTCTTTGATTGTATTCATTCTGAGATCTTTGTGCATCTCTTGTAAGTCACTCCTGAGCTTTTCAAGTCAACTTTTATTTTGACTTCATTTTCTGTAGGTTCTGCTGCTTCAGGACCCATAATTTCAGCTTCTGGGTTATCGGGCCTTTTTTGAAGGTGATCTATTGCCTCATGTTCCATGGTGGTGTTGTTGTTGGTTGTTGTTCAGGCAGTGTTGATGGAACCTGTCTCTACTCACTGTGTCAATTGCACGGGAGGTCTCCTAATCTGGAGCCTTATGTCCCGTTAGCCTCTGTGTCCTGTGGACAGACCCTCCGTGTCTCAGCACTGCAGTCAAGGTGTCTCAAGACTTCCGTCAAGCCACCAGTCCAGTGATGCTTCTGGTTGTATATTCAGGTGTTCTGTTCCTGACAGGATTGGCATGGGGTAATGTGACTGATGGCATGTAAGAAGCTGCAGGACACTGGCTCATGTGTGAACAGAGACACGTGGCATTGCAAGGCCAGGCTCCATGCCCAGCAAGTGTCTGTGGGGACCCTGAGGCTGTGGGGTGCTAGAGAGGGTATGTGAGGGCCACCCAGTGCCTTGGGACCAAGAGGTGCCTGATATAGGAACACATGGCACAGGAATGCCAGACACACTGTAGGAACTAGAGGAATATTTTTCTGCAGTTTTCAATATGTTCCTCATCTCCAGGTGTGACTTTCCCAGGATCTACACTGACATGAAGACTTCCAGCATTTAAGAACTTTACGTGTCTCCCCATTACTCAGTTCCACAGGTACTCCCACTTTCCTAGATATTTGCGAGAAAACCATCTCACTTCTTGACAACACAACCTGTTTTAGGATTTGTAGAAAAAAAAAAGAGAGCTCATCATGTACAAAATAATTACTCATGAGGTTACGGAGACAAGTCTCTTGACACCGCAAGAGTTCAGGAAAGCTGTTGCGCAGGTCCAATCAGGGTCCAATGGCGCGAGCACTACCCAGGAGAAAGAGTCAGGATGGAGGATTTTTTCTCTTCTTCTAAAGACAGCTCTGCTCATGGTGCCCAGGGCTGCTGCTGTACCTCCCGCCCCTTTGTGCCCAGCTCCTGCAGACCCGCTCTCCCCACTCTACTGCTCCATGGGAAAGCACTGCCCCAAGGGGACATGACAACCTGATCATTGTGCACACAAGGAGCCCCGTGTTCCATGGCAGGACACACAGGCACCTTGCACAACATTATGGCTGACATCACAAACCTCCATAAAACAGTAAAGTTCATTATAATCAACTATACAGCAGGCAGTGTGAAAGCCTAGACACAATGAGCTCTTTCTGAATACATATAATCTTCTAAAAAATCCCTCCAAGATAGAACCTGAGCAGACCAGCAAAAAGCTACAGCTTTTAATCAGTAAAATAACAAAAATGTAGCCCAAGATAATATAGCTTTAATACTTAATTCCATAAAATAATTAAAGAAGTATTAATACCAATTCTTCAACAATTCTCACTAAATGGGAATGAAGAATTATGCCAAACTCACTCTAGGGGCATCCTGACCTTGCTCCCAGTGCCCTGCCCCCATATGCACACAGAGTGAGTCGAGAGGAGAGAATAAGTCAAAATCACAAATGAGCACAGATATCAAAATTCTTAATCAAATACTAGCAAAGTGAATTCAACAGCACATCAAAATATACTCCCCAATCAAGTGAAGTTATCTAAGAGATGCAAAGGAAGTTGAATGGTTGCAAATCAAAAGTGTCATAGCACATCTCAAGACTTAAGGACAAAACAATGCGATTACTTCTTGATAAAAAGCATTCTGTTATGCAACTCTGTATTCCTTCATCGCAACAATCTTCTGTTAGTCATGTAGAAGGAACACACCTGCACGCAGTTCAGATAATATATGGCAAACCTGCAGTCAAAATACGCCAGATGAATGGAGAGAAGCTGAGTGCACATCTTTCACGATCTGTGACAACCGGAGGACGTCCACTGTCACACCTGCTGCTCACTATAGTACTGGGCGTACTAGTCAAGCCAGTTACCCAAAAAAGAGAAATGTGAATCCCCCACACCAAAGACACCACCAAAAAGTTTTTGGCACTGATAAGTGCAATAATTATTCAGGATAACAACAGTAATAAACTAGTTAAAAGAGAAATTTAAATATTCTCATTTACACTATTCACAAAAATTACCTAGGAATAAATTTAACCAAAGAAGTGAAAGGTTGCTATTATGATAATAAAAAAACTATCAAAAGAAACTATAGGATGCGACACTCACATAAACACATCCAAAGTACAAGCACAAATGAAGAGACACGTCATTGATAAGAACAATTAATATTGTTACAATATCCATACTACATGTTTTGTAGAGATTTAGTGCAGTCACAAAAAATCAATGAAATTTATCATAGAACTAGAACAAAATTTCATGTGTAGCCTCAAAAGACCCAGAATACACAAAAGGGTTCATGAGGGAATGAGAAAAGAATAGTGCTAGAAGTATCACAATATTTAACTTCAAAACGTATTACACAGCTATGGCAATAAAAACATTATGCGATGCATTTACATATGAAAGAAATATAGATAATGGAATATAATATGACATTCAGTTAATCCACATGTAGAAATACCTGGGGTTTATAGAACACACTTTGGAAAATGGGTAATTTCAATAAATGATGCTTGAAATACTAGATATGCATATGTAGAACACTGAGTCTCCTTCCTTCCTTCTCACAGACACACGCATCCTCTCCAGGACTAAAGATGCAGGTCACATGCCTGGTTGGTATGGGTCAGCCTCAGCCTCCATTCCCGCCATGGAAAAAAAAATCAAAAGCAATTTGAAATGAAAGGAGGGCCTAGGTCTAAAACCAAAACCTGAGAGCACCAAATGAAAAGATGAAGAAACGTGACAAAACGTTTAGGCGGCAGGCAAAGAATTTGGGGGCATAAGACCAAAAACGCACAGGAGACAAAAGTAAAAACAGCTCAATGTCTTATGTGCAACTAAGAAGCTTTTATCCAACAAAGAAAAGAATTAGCTGAGTTAAGGGACAACCTGCAGAACGAGAGGAAATATTGTCCAACTACTCCTCTGGCAAGGGGTATGCAGATCGTATAAGGAAATGAGCTCAAATGAAAAGTAAATAAAAGTTTGCTTTAAAGTGGAGAAAGTATCTGAATTGACATCTTCCAAAAGGATTGATACAACTGTCCAAAAGAACGCCTGAGAATGCTCCTTCTCAGGAGGCATCAGAGAAATGCAGATCAGAGCCACAGTGAGATGTCATCTCAAGTGAGAATGGCTGCGCCGGAAAGGGCAAGACAGGAAACGCGCGACCCTGCGGAGGAAACGCCGCCGGCGAGCAGGTCAGTTAATTCCTCATTGTGCTGACCGCTCTGGGGTTTCCTCATAAACCCTGAAACTAGAATTGCCTCAGGGTCCAGCCATCCCGCTGTGGTGTGGACGCCCTAATGCAATGAAATCGCTGTCCGGAGAGGTACCTGCGTGCCCGTTTCTACTGAGCGCCACGCACAGACTCTAATACGGAATCGCCGCAAATGTCCATAGATTGACAGGTGGATTAAAACTGGCGTGTACACATGGTAGAATCCTATTCAGACAGAAGAGTGGAGTCCTCGCATCTGCAGAGACAGGATGCAACTTGAGGCCACGAGGTCGCGTCAAATGAGCCGGGCTCAGAGCGACAAACGTAGTATAATCTCATTCATTTGTGGACGCTTAAAAATGTGACCCACAGACTAGGGAGCAGAGCGCAGGTGAGCAGCAGCAAGCGTGGCGAGGAGTGGGTAACGCCACGCGGGGAAGAGTTGCGTCTTCCAGTGGGCACAGGCCGGCTCTCTCGTGGTCACAGGCCCCGTGGCTCACACGGGTATTAACAATGGCACGGGGGCCAGACATTAGGCATCACCAAAGGCACCAGGACACCACCTGCCTCTGGGCATTGGTAAAATGAAGACATTGAAGTAAGGGGACAGACCGCATCGGCTGCGATAGATTTCTTGTGCCTGCTCTTGAACCCGTCGCTCACCTCGCGAACTGGAGTAGCTGTGTACGATTAGTCGGGTTTGGTAATATACCCACACTCAGTTCAGTGAGGCTAATCAAACAAGAGCATGGGAACAGGACCAGTTACTAGGTCATAGACGTGGACAAGGATGCACGCAGCCAGCCTCTTAGAGAGCACTGCAGCTCTGGTGCCTGCACCGTCCTGGCTGTGATGCCGACAGGTACCTGTGCACAACCCTGATTTGGACAGTGGTAGGTGGTGGGAGGGCATAAGCGTAAGGCGGTGACATAGATCCCATGTGCGGGGAGGATCGTTACGACACCCAGCACCATTTTAACTGTTACGAATGAGAAGTGAAAAAAAAAAAAAAATTAATGTCATATCCCAGGAAAAAAGAATTGTTCTAAAGCCATGGTAAGAAATAGCCACCGGGCATCTTAATCTACCCATGAGAAGAGTGTTTCCTATTGCTGCATCACAATTTGCCACGAATTTGTCTTTATGCAATTATTATCTTACTGGTGTGAAGAGCAGTAAGTCCAAAAATGAGTCTCCCTGCGCTGACATCCTCATGCTGTGGGCAAAGTCGCGTCCTTTGTGGAGGTGTTTGGGCCACTGTGTTCTGGCCTTTACTAACTCGTAGCAAGTGCTCTGGTTTGTAGCCTTCTTCCGTCTTCAAAGCCAGCCATGGGTGATCGCGTAATTCTCCCAGCACAGCATCTGACAGGGACTTTCCCTTAATTTAGTGCAAAAGATCTTCATGTTTTGCTCCTCTGTCTTTAAATAACAATTCATCATTCTGCTCAGCTACTTCTGCCTGTGGTTTCTGTGTCTTTAAAAAGCTATTGTATCTATTGCTTTGTGTGTGATATTTTTGTGGTATAGGCTTAAGTTCATTTAATGTACCAATTCACTTATTTGGTGTGTGATATAAGTTCAGCCTAAGGAATCTGATTGATGTAATGATGACCCGAATGTCTTTTGTACAGCAGACAATTGATAATAGCCAAGTCTTGGAAGAAGCCAATGTGCCCAGCCAAGTACAGGTGACTGATAAAGAAGACGTGGTGTATGTACACAGTGGA
Organism: Ctenodactylus gundi; assembly: GCA_004027205.1. Taxonomy (NCBI): domain Eukaryota; kingdom Metazoa; phylum Chordata; class Mammalia; order Rodentia; family Ctenodactylidae; genus Ctenodactylus; species Ctenodactylus gundi. The sequence goes on along the minus strand of PVKB01005479.1, from coordinate 83,109 downwards.
GTACTACTCTGCCAATAGGAATGACACCTTTGAGTTATTTTTAGGAAAACGCATGTACCTTAAGACCATGACGCTCAGCGAAATGAATCAGAGTCAGAAAGTTAACCCGCATATGGTTTCTTTAATATGAGAAAACAGCCATAAAAAAGTAAGAGACTTGGAAGAAAGTAAGAGGATGGAGTTTGTAAAGAGAGAAAGGGAAAGAGAGAGGGTGGGAAGGTGAAAGAGAAATGATATGGACAAAAAATGGGGATGATAGTGGGAATTAAGGGGAGGTCCTGGGTGGTCAAGAAGGGAGAGGGGCAGGGATTGTAATCTTGAAGCAATATATATGTGCACAAAATGCTCAGATTCAATGTAAACATTATGTATCACATAAATAAATAAATAAATAAAACAGGGGAAAGGAAAATAAATTAAAAATACAAGTAAATAAAAAGAAAAAGGATGTACAAATAACCAACAAATACATGAAAAAACAGTCAATATCTTTAGCCGTTACAGAAATGCCAATCAAAACACACAGAGGTATCATATCCTCCAGGCGAGAAGACATTATATCTAGACTTCAAAAAGCAATAGACGTTTGGTGAGAATGTGGGGGGGGGGGGGGGGGGGGGGGAAGGAACCCTTTTACATTGCTGGTGGGACTGTAAAATGGGTACAACTGTTATGGAAATCAGTATGGAGATTCCTCAAAAAAAATTAAAAATAAATATCACAATGGACTCAAAAAAAAAGCTGAAAGTGCTTATGCAAATGCTTGACCACCTCAGTGTAAAAGTAAGGGTGAAGTTCACTATCTTTTTTTCTTTTTCTTTTCTTTTAAGACAGCGTCTCACTCTGTAGTTCAGGCTGGTCTGGAACTCACTGTGTAGCCTAGAACTCAAGGCAATCCTCCTGCCTCAGCCTCCCAAGAACTGGGATTGCAGATATGCACGACCACACCCAGTTTATGTGGTGCTAGGGAATTGAACCCAGGGCCTGGAGTTTGCTAAGCAAGTGCTTTAACTGCTGAGCCATTCCTCCAGCCTTCTTTTTTTTTCTGAGACAGTGTCTCACTCTATAGTCCAGTCTAGTTCTGAACTCACTCTATAGCCTCAGCTGGCTTGAACTCACAGCAATCCTCCTACCTCAACCTCCTGAGTGCTGGGATTACAGGCATGCATCACCGTATCCAGTTTATGTCGTGCTGGGAAATCAAACTCACGTTCTTAGCACTTTCTAGTGTTAGTGGGTATGGTGCCAGGCCCCAGTTCTGTCAGCCCTGCGCCCTGAGTCCCTGTGACCACTGGGGAGATTATGTCAACTTGAGGCAATCAGGAGCCACACCTAGATTAGGCAATTGGGAACCAGCCTGGATTAGACTGTTAGTGATCTGTGGTCCAGCGAATGAGGGAAGAACACACACCCAGATGTGGGAGGCCCAACTGGAAACTTGAACTCCATAAAAAGAAGAAGAAAGATTGCTACAGCTTCTTCCTCTGGGAACACTCTCACCTTCACAATTGTATATGGATACCGACTTGCTACACGCCGCAGATTTTCATCACAGAATAGCTCCAGTCTAAACCTGCACCTGTCTGCCCGTTGCTGATCTTCAGTCACTGGTCTTCACCATTGCTCTTGGAACAACTGAGATCAGCCGCAGACTCTCACTGGCTGTCCTGCAGTCCTGGACAGGAGTTCTACTTTGCGGCTGAGCAGCCATCGGACACTCCAGCTCTCAAGCGGGCAGGCAGCCATCTTGGACTATCTAGCCTCAGATTTGTAAACCTTCCAAATAGATTCTTTTTGTTATAATTTCTGTAAATTCTGCCTTTTGAAAGAACCCAAACTAATACAGTTCCTGTCTCCACAAGCTTGAAGAGTAAGTCGCAGGAGACATGAGGCAGGTTGTGAAGAGAGCACTTCGTTGGGAAAATTACAGATGGAAGAGAAAGATAGAAGGAGGAAGCATATGGTGGCTACCGTTATAACTATTGGCAGCCAAGGGCCCAAACCCTAATGATAAAAGCCTGCTTATAGCCATCTTGTTCCAAAGGATCTTGAGTCAGTGGGGAATAGTGACTTTTGATTTAAAATCCAATCACACCTCTCCAGATATTTCTCAGTTCTATCTTTTCTGAAGGTTAATACGTAGAAGCCGACTTATCTAAATGGAAAGCTCCTCCCAATGAGTAACTTCTGACATATCTTCTCTAAAAGATAACACGCACAACCCTCTCTGCCTGAAGCCAAGCTTCCATGCAGTGTACAGACTTCCTTTACGAAGCCAGAGGCCTCTGTAAAACCAAAGGAAATGGTGTCATCTCATTGAAATTTTAGACAGAATTTTGGGCATGAGACAGTTGCTCCTGAAAGGCCTACAGGCCTTGAAAGGTATTTTTTAGATAATCTCATTTGCTCTTCCAATGCACCTTTTTCTGTGTCCTCCAGCTTATAAAATACTCCAGTCTTGCAGCCCGGTGTGTGGTTCCTCTCTTGGAACTCAACTCTGTCCCGTGGGATGCACTGTGACCTGAATCAATTCATGGTTGTTTAATCCTTTCGCTAGTGCACGCCTTGTTTGCTACAGTAGTGAGCACAGTAGCTAAGATGAGAGCTCAGGACTGGTGCCCACTGGGATGGCTACTATTTACAGTGTGGATAAGGGCACGCAGCAACTGGGACACTTCTGCACTTCTGGTAGAAATATACAACGGTGGAGCTGTTGTGGAAACACAGGTAGTCTTCAACACACTGAAAATAAAGTTATCAAGTGTCCCTGCACTTCTACACATAAACCCAACATGATAGGCCACAGTGTCACAAAGAGATAATTTTATACTTGTACTCATAGCAGTGTCTCAGTAGGAAGGAAGAGTCAAGAAATGCAGGTGTCAGCTGAGTGTGGTAGAGCACCCCGTCCTCCCAGCATTCTGTGGGGCTGAGGAGCTGGAACGGCCTACAGAGCCCAGCTTGGACAACTTAATGGGAGCTTGTTTCAAGACCAAAAATAAAAAGAAGAAGGGACTGGGGGCTTAGCCCAGTACAGAGACTCCAGGTTCAATTCCTAGTATCATAATACTGCAGAAATGAGAACTAAAAAAGTAACAAGAAGACTAAAGCGAGGTTTGTGCACAGAAAATCCATGCAAGAATGGGGAGAACTTCTTAGTGAAATCTTGGATTTTTGTTTGGAGTCAAAGCCCTCCCGTGTCACCACAATTTCCTCCATTTTCCTCCAATCTACTCAGAGGACATCGTGGTGGTTCAGACAAAACTATGGCAAAGAAGCCCTAGGGTCATCCTGTATGTCCACACCTGCTCACGTCAACTCTCTTCCTCAGCAGAGCCTCTGTGGATCCCAGAGGATGTCCCTGCTGCCACACTGCTGGACCGAGTAACTATTGCCCACGAATGTCTTTCTTGAGGCGGAAGAGTGCAATTGGCCCCGAGTCCTGAAGTCAGCAGAGCAGGACTGGGGATGCCGCTTTCCACCGTGTTCTGTTTCTGCTCTTCGTGGGCGTCAGCTTTCCTCATGCACCAGTTAAAAACAGCTTTGTGGAGGCCGACAGCTTGTCCCAAGTCCGGGAAGCCTGCCTCCATCTTCCTTCTGTAGTGCTAGATGTGATGTTAGGAGGAGCTCAGCGGCAGGTCAGACTCACTCAACGTTCTGCACTGTTTGGATTTTCTACTTTGTCAGAAACACATAAAGTTTGACTCTGACTTGATTTCCGGGATGCTCCCCTTGGGGAGTCTTCTGGCCTCTCACGTTGCCCGGGCCTGTGGCACCTGTAATCCTGAGACTTCCCTCCCTCTCTTCAGGGGTGACTCTCTGGTTGCTCAGATGGACTGACTGCCTTTCCCCAGCCTTGGTTTTCTGTCCCAGAAGATAATGTTCCCAGCACACCTACACCATTTGACAGTTTGTGTATGAAACTCCAGTTTCTTTTCTTTTTCGTTTTTTTAGCTTTAAGAACTTCAATGATATTCTGAAATGTAGTTTTTTTTCTGCATCAAAGTATGTTTTTTCTCTGTAGAAATGTGTATAGTCTTTTCTTCAGGTGTGGCATTCTATATTCCAGGATGGTGTATGCTACCACTTTAATTTTCTTTGGACTGGACAATCCATTGAGTCCTTCAATTGTCATCAGATGTCCGGAGAGGCCATTATAATTATGGTATAATTTCTTCTTCTTTATTTTCTCAGGAGGTTCAAGAAATGCTTTTTATTGGGCAATGATATGTCAGTTTTCCTTCATAGGATACTGTCTTGGTTAGGGTTCTAAGAGAGGCAGGTTAACCAAATTTATAGAGACAAAGAGAAATTATTGGGAAGGCTTACAAGTTCGAAGACAGAGATAGTCCAAATCCACTATGTGCACGTGGGAGAGCTGTAGGGTCCAGTAGTCACCAATCCCAGACTGTAGGACAGCCAGTGGGAGCCTGCCATGGGTGGCTGTCCAACAAAACAAAGTGAAGATGGGAGACTCATGCTAATCTGCCATGGGGACTGGCGAACTGAAGACCCAGCAAGCCAAGAGCAAAGTCAAAGTTGCTCAAGGCAAGTCCGTACCTTTTTACGAAGAGGCTGCAACAAGGTGTCTTCCCTCCTTTTCTCAGCTAGGAGCCCCTCCCTCACTTCCTGGTCCTCAAGTGAATAATGCACACCTGGAAGCTGCTCCCAGGACTTTCCCCAGTTGCAATAAATTGACTCATGTATATACACACAGAATTTCATCGAAAACTCTGAGAGGAGCCTATCAAGTAGCCAACTTAAGCTACTGCTCAGTTGGTCTGATTTTCCATTGGTCAGTTCCAGAAATGTCAGCAAATCCCAAATTCTACTAAAAGAAAAATAACAATATTGTTTTAATTTTGGAGAACACTTTCTAGGATTATTTCTTTCATACTCTGGAGTCTTTGGAACTTGTAACATCAGGACACTTGTGCAGGCTGAAGAGATGTCAAAGAGAAATTTGTTCAGAATTTTAGAGGAATCACATTTTAGAGCAAAGTTTGCTGATGAAATAAATTCAAAGGCTGCCTTCCACGGCCTTGAAATCTAGACTCAAAACCATCCTCCTTAAAAGGTTTTGCCACTCTATGAGAAGTAACAACATACTATGTGAGTCTTCTGGCCACAGAACAGTGACATAATAGTTGTATTTTTTGTAGACCACAAAACCACAGCAACACCAACCAAACACACAAATAGCGTGACCACAAGCCTCCTTCCCCACATACACAGAAAATAATTTAAAAAGCAAAACTTTTCCTAACAAGTCATTCACCATTTCTGACTCTTAAATGGGTTAAATATAAAAAGGAAAGAAATCCTACCATTTGTGACAGAGACAGACTTCAAGAATATATTTTCCCAAATGTATTTTTATCATTATGGACTTGTAACATACAACGACGTGGAAGATTGGTGCAAATATCTAACGCATCTCAACACTTTTCCTTCCATTTCCCTTTCAGCCTTCCCTCTCCCCCTTTCTCAGATCCCCTTCCTTCACCAGAGTCCTCTCTTTTTCCTACAGTTTCTCTTTTATTTTGTTCTTTTATTTATTTGTTTATAGTTTTGGTTTATCATATTAGGGAAGATATATGATATTTAACTTTCTGCATCTGATTTATTTTATTGAGTATAATTGTTTTAAGGTATACCTGTTTTCCTACAAATGACTCAAATTCATCTTTCTCTATGGCAGAGTAATACTCCATTGTGTATATGTGTCACATTTTCTTTATTCACTCATCTATAGATGAATATATAGGCTGCTTATAAATGTGAGAACTTCATACTTAGTGAAGTGAGTCAGAAGTAGAAGGTGAAACATCGAATGGTCTTTCTGATATGAGAGACCCAGATCACAACTCCTATGGAACTTAAGATGAAAAACAGAGTGAACCAGGGGGTAGAGCGGGGAGGGAGGGAGGGGTGTGTAGGGGGAAGGACAAAAGGAGAGTGGGAAAGTCTTTGTCACCTTGACAAGATACGTATGTGCACGAAATTCTCAACTTCATTGTAAACCTTACATTTTGCATGTATACATATCAATAAAATGAGGAAAAATAAAATTTACCACTTATGAGTTGTGCACTATTAGCATAAGTATGCGTACATTGTAGTAACATAATGTCTTTAACTCTTTTGGAAAGATACCCAGAAGAGTATAGCTGTGCTAAATGGAATTTCTACTTTCAGCTTTTTTTTAAAAGGAACCTCCATTCTGATTTCAACAGTGGTTGTATTGATTTACAGTCTCCCCAACAATGCAGCATTTGTTCTTTCTTGAGTTCTTGATAACAGCCATTGTTACTCCAGTAAGACGGAACCTCAGGGTTGTTTTGATTTGTATTTCTCTAGTGGCTAAAGATACTGAACGCGTTTTCATGTATTTATTGGCCATTTCTGTTTCTTCTTTCATCAAGTGTCAATTCATTTCAATTGCCCATGTTTTTGACTGGATCTTGTATTTTGGGACGTCTACTTCTATTTTCCAATTCTCTGTATGTTCTAGATGTCAGTGCTCTCCCTGGGGAGCAGTTGGCAGAAGGTTTTTTCCTTTTCTGCCTTTTCTCTTCTGAGTGTGTTGATGGTTTTCCTTGCTGTGCAGAAGCCTTTTAATCTGATGCAAGCCCGTGTGCTGATCCTTGGTGTGCAAGTGCGTTATTGAGAAAGGCCTTGCCTATGCCTCTGTCTCCAGGGCTTTGCCTGCTTCGTCTTCCAGCAGGTTCAGTATTTCTGAGTATTTCTGTTTTAATAACTGAGGACATTGATCTATTGCTTTATTTTTATGTACCACAATGTTAAGGAATGAAATCGTGGATGAGGAAGTCAAGGTGTAGAACGACAGGTCTCTGTTTAGAAGCAAAGAATAGAGGGGTAAAAGCTGCTTCTGTTTTGGAAAGGATCCCGGGTGAGTTGCCCTGTGATCTATTTTGGCTTGGTTTTAGTACAGAGTTAGGGATGTGGGTCTAGGTCCTTTTTCTGCGTGTGGATAATCCATTCCTCAGCACCCGTTAAGAAGCCATCCTTTCTCTAGCGTATGTCTTGGCCCCTCTATGAAAGATCAGATGGCTGAAGGCACCAGGGTTAGTTTCTGCATCCTCAACTTCATTCCAGTGAGCAGTCTGTCTGTTTTGTGTGTCAGCACCATGTGGGTTTTATCACTGTCGTTGGCAATGTACCTTTATTTGTGAGACTGTGGTGCTGCCTGCTTTTGTCTTGTTTCTCTGGATTACTTTGGCTATTCTGAGTTTCTTGTGATTCCACTTAAACTTTAGATTTATTTTTTTCTAATTCTGTGAAGAATCCTGGTGATATTTTGTACACTTAATATATGCTAAGGGAGAATTGCATTGAATCTCCATGTCAGTTTTGAGAGTATGACCATTGTGACAATAGTGGTTCTCCCTATTCTGTAACTGTAAGATAATTGCTTTTTCAGAGTACTATAGTTTTCATTCTTAGGTTGATATCTAGATATTAATGGGACTTTTTTGAGACTTCTGTGAATGGGTTTGTTTCTCTGATCTCTTTCTCTGTGTTTTCATTTTTGGTATACAGAATGCTATTGATTCTGAGTATTTATTCTGTATTCTGCTACCTTGTTGGATTTGTTTATTAGTTCTAAGAATTCTCTGGTGGAGATTTTGGGATCTTCTATGGGAAGGATAATGTGGCCTGCCAAATAATGATAGCTTGACTTCTTTCTTTCACATAGTTCTATTATTTCTTCCTCTTGCCTGGTGTTCTGGCTAAGGTTTTGAGTACTGTATTGAACAGAATATGCCAGACACAGAAAGATAAATACTGCATAATCTCAGTTATATGTGGAAAAGGTTTTAGATTCATGCAAACAGAGAGTACAGTGGTAGTTACCAGGGGCTTGAGAGAGGGATTATGGGGGCATGTGGGTCCATTTTATATAAGAAAAGTAAACTCTGGAAACCTAACAGCAGTGTGATGACTATACTTAAAATATCTTATTATACACTTTATATATGCTGAAAAAATCCTAAGTGGTCTCATTACACAGACACAAATGACTATGTGATACAATAGCTATATTCATTAGCTTGGCTCTGGTTAATATTTTACAACATAAATATACCTAATTCTCAAATTATATACTGAACTATACAATATTTGCAACTGGAATCAAGTTAAAAAGACATTTCATAGAAATTTGTTCTAATTATGTTAGAGGAAAATCCAGTTACTTATTTTTTTTTCAGTCACTGTTTTAAATAATATCTTTTACAATTGCATTTTCAATGTTGCCGGTGGTGTAATTTTTAGCAGTTGACCTCAATTGATCTACAATTGATGTTCAATTATTGTACTTGTGCCAGTCATCATAGTGAACATTTTATATGTTATCCTTTCATTGTTATTATGTCATTGGTGAAATGTTATAACAGTTATTGTGTGAAAAGTATACTTACATAAACTTTTCTTAAATGAATGAACAATCACCTGGTCCTAAACTCGGACTAAGTGGTCATTTGGACACACCTTTAACATCTTGCCAAAGTTTTGTGTATCTCATAGCTCCCTTCCAAAGAAATAAGTGATTTTCTTGTCTTGTGAGTTAAGTAGATTTTACAATGTAATTTAAGTAGCTCTTTATATAACTTTTCTCTTTATTTCATTTTTAACATGAAAATAAAGCTTTACTTTTAGTTATTACCTACCATTGAGAAAGTTAGGCTCACGGTTTTAGCTCTTGAGACAAAGTGAATTGGGAGGCAAATTCATATCCATCATATACAAATAGTGGTCCAAGTTTTTAATTTTTAAAGACTGTCTCAAAAGCTCACAGCCCCTTGAGCCTTACAAGGTGCTCTGTAATGACAATGGCTGCCAACCACTGGGCTTTGTGAAGTGTTCTTAATAGCAGGTGTCATGAGGTTTATAAGCATATTAAGAAATGATTTTAACAACACGTAACAGAGGTACATGTATACCCACATTCATAGCAGCACAACTAACATTAGCTAAAATATGGAAGACACCAAAATACCCATCAACAGACCAATGGATACACAAACTGTAGTGTTTATACACAGTGGAATACTACGAATCTATAAAGTCCAGCAGTGTGGAGGCTTCTGCAGGCAAATGGAAGAAACTTGAGAACATCATGCTTAGTGAAGTGACTCTGAAGCAGAAGGTGAAACATCGAATGGCTCTCTGATATGAGAGACCCAGATCTCAAATATCTCATGGAACTTAAAGTGAAAAACAAAGTGAACCAGGGGGATAGGGTCAGGAGGGCTGAAGAGGTGGGTAGGGGGAGGGACGAAAGGAGAGCGGGAAAGTCCTTGTCACCTAGACAAGATATGTACGTGCACAAAATGCTCAACTTCATTGTAAACCTTAAATTTTGTACTTATGCATATCAATAAATGGGAAAAAAAGAAATGAGTTTAATACTCCTGTATAACACATCCATGTAAGCGTGTGCCTGTTGCCATCTCAGAAGGGGTCAGTAGCCCACATGGAACTAGCTAATATTTGCCTCTGGGTAACGGGTATGTTTGTAATTAGAAGTTCCATTAGCCTTTAGCACCAGTGCAGAACACTCACAGTGTTGCAAGATCTTAAGCACCAGCACCCGTTCATCCACCTTTGACAAATGGTGACTTCCTCTTGAGATCACAGACTAGCAGGTAGCTAGAAGAACCCTAATCCACATGGCTGACCCTTGTGGCCTCTGCAAGCATGAGAATAGCCTCCTAAGTCATAGACACACTTCAACACGACCAAAAGACAAGTTTCTGAGAACTGAGTGACAGGAATTTTAAATAAAATTCTTTTCTTATTTAATTAATAAATGTAGCAGAACAAAACATTCCTAGAAAATCTCTCTGTCCATCATCCATCCACATAGTCTTAGTAAATGGCAATACTCCCATTCCAGGAATATCCAGGAGCAGCCTGGTGGTCTCATGAAAAAGCAGAGAAAAGGTCTCATCACCTGGAAACTTCAGACCAAATAGTAACAATAGAGGAAGTTCCGAAACAGTGAAGTTTATGTTACAAAGGGTGCTGCTGTTCCAACCTTATGAAGTAGATTCACCTGCTGTCCAGATTCCGGAAGTGGAAGCACTCGTCCATCTGACTCACCACGCGAGTCACACCCTTTGGTTTCTTTAGAACAAGAGGGCTAAAGTGTCGCTGACCACAGATGCATCTTGTTCTGGTTTTGGGAACTTCCACACACAAGTTACACCCAGTGGCCACGCACTTATTGTATAGGAGTTAAAACATTTCGCAGGAGCCAAGTTAGCATACTCTGCCTGCCCAGATTGGGGGGAGGGGGGACCCACACTGTTAAGACTAACTCAGTGGACTGGATGTGTCAGTCAGCAACAAATACACATAACGTCTACCACTGTTGTGTCTAGTTTGGCTTTTAAAATGGGAAAGCCACATGTTTTAAAGTAAATACAATTGAACCTATCAGTTGTTAGAAACAGCTCAAAGAAATCTTCCTGTCCAAACAAAGGATGGACTTGGGCGGCATGGACGACAGGGTATGAAGCTTTAATTTTCTTTTGCAAAAGGGTGTCCCTCCCACGTGCAAGTGGAGAAGGAGACGACCTAGCATAGTCGAAGGGAGCTATATTCCTAGCTCGCAAGGCCCTCCCCCCCTCCCCGTTTCCCATTGGCGGGATTCACAGTCTTCCCGGGAAGGTCTAAGACATTGGCTCAGGGCCACATTTATCACAACGTCACATCCTAATCCCTCCTCCCTCCTTCCTGCCTCTGTCTGGTCACCTGATCGGGTATGGCGCGAAAATGTAAAGATCCGCCATCTTGAACAGTGTGCCACCGTTGCCGCTAGGTGACGCTCACACAATGAGGCATAGTCCGAGCCAAAGGAGCCATGCAGGAATGAGGGTTAAGAAAACCATGTGCTGTGAATTTGTTCAAGTACTGATATTTCTGTATATGAAAACTTAGCCTATGTAACAACTGTCATGAAAAGTGGAAAAGATATTTCCCCAAAATAAAAAACATTACAAGTAAATTAAAATACATAAAGTAGTTAATATTCAACACAGCATAAAACTTGACAAATCAAAGATCATATGTTTCTGTTTTGCCATGCATGAAAATACAAAGCAGATATTAAAATTAATATTGTGTCCAATATTTGAAACTAGTTTGTAACTGGGGGTAATTTCAGTCCTTAATTTAAAAACATAAATAAAGTGGAATTTAGACTGGTATGCACTGTTCACACGTGCGTTTCAAGTTTGGAAATGCTTATTTGCAGGCAGCAGCACAAAAGAATTCATGAAGAACGCATAATCTCTGAAAATTATGAAAACAGCCCTGCTACTAATAATTTATAATTGTAAAACTGACTATTGTGCTACTTCTGTAACAAGTGGATTAAGTTAATATTTGCCTCTGGGTAGGGAGAAAACTTGCCTCTGTATAGCCAGAAAGTTCAATTTCAAACAGGTAAAAATTCAGTCTTTGTGCATGCATAGCATGAGTCACAGTCTTTTATTTTTTATGTTTTAATTACTTAGGATCCTTAGTTATGCAAAACTTTAAACAAGAGGCTCCACAAAGAAACCAGGGTGGTCTGGGCATCCAGTCATGCCACACTGAAAGGGCCTGGGGTCACCTGTTTGGCAGCAGAAGCACTGGGTTTGCCAGTCCCCTGCCACCGTTTGGATGCCCTTCACCACACCCACATCCACCTCATCTTCCCCTCCCACCACGCCCTGGGCAGCCTACATGCCAAAGTTGCTGTCCAGCTGAGATGTCATATCCTCCGCTGCTTTCGAAAACGATGACCCTTAACAGAATCTTCAGCGTGGGCCTCTTTACTCTGAGTTATGATGAGCAAATCCTCTTCCTCTGGCTGTCAGTACCTCCCTTCGGTTTTCAGATGTTAAATTCTGTTTCTGGAGGGTCTTTATTTTGAAGTGCCTTCCCCTGGTCCAAGGTCACATCTTTGGGCTCTCCTCCTCAGCCTCTTCTCCCTCAGTTCTTTATCTTCTGGATCTGCTGCTAGACGTTGCTCCCCTTCAGCTGATCCCCAGGAACATTTGACTGATCCGTTCCTGCAGTTATAACGGTTTCCGATGTATCTGAGGGACGCTGTTAATTGGTCTATGGCAGTTCCCCACCTGTGACATCTGCTACCTTTATGCTTTTCCTGCTTCAGGCCAGATCTATCATCTCTACTGTGCCTATAAATTCACCCTTGCCGTGAGAATCAAACTCATGCCCTCGGCAAGCCCTGTGTGCACGGCCTGCTCTCTTTTTCCAAGGCCACCGAGACCCTGAACCATGAGCACACATGTCAGAAAAATACAAATGGCAAAAAAAAAAAAACCCTGAAAACATGTCCAATATCACAAATAATAAAAACGTGAAAAAAACAAAAGGAACTGCTTTGTCTTTTTCTGGCATAAGATGTTTACTCAATTCATTGATTTGTATCAGATTGGCAAAGAGTGAGGGGTCACCAAAATTCAGTGGATCGAAGAGACACCTGCTGTTGTTCTAAGGCAAGGCAGGGTGAAGATAATTAACAGTTATTATTATCTTAAAATTATTAGGAGACAGGAATTGGAAAATATTCATTTACAGAGGAACAATAAAAGTTTAAGGTGACAGACATGCTAATCCCGAGGCTTTCACAGTTCATGAATTAAACATAACATCATACCTCATAAATATGTACAGATATATTGATTAATTTTTTGAAACTCACAAAAAAATCCCTTCAAACAAAACTGGGTGGCATTGACTTATAATCTTAGCACTCGAGGAGTCTGAGGATAAAGGATTTCATGTTTGAGTCCAGGTTGGGCAACTGAGCCAGACCGTGGCTCACTATAAAATAAATAAATAAATAAATAAATACGAATGGTCTGGGGTTGCAGCTCTGTGTGAAGGCTCTGGGATTGATCCCCATTACTACTGGAAGCAAAAAAGATCGAAGTCAATGTATCCTTTCCTCAAGGATTCCTCCCCATGCGGGGAAAGAAAGAATGCACCTAGGTGGCCCCAGGAGGGAGCGACACCCTGAAGGCAGAGCAGAGGGAGAGAAGAGGAGTTGGGCGTTTTATCGCGGAAAGATGACAGTGCTGACAGGAGTGAAAGCAGAGGGAATATTAGGGAAGCGCCTGGAAACGACATAGATCCCTCCAGAACTCAGTCTCCAGGCAGAAGCACAGAGCTGGCCGGTGGTAGAGCCAGAGCTCACCACCTCCCGAGTGCGACATGCAGGTGACTATTGAGATGCATGGGGAGGGGGCATCTAAACCATATGGTGCTATTTGGATATGCAGTGGTGGCAATAGAAAGTCCTGGAGGGCTTTTTGCAGAAATAAGTCAAGATGTTTATTTATGCTGCAGCAGTCTGCATTTGTAAAGATACACAGTGTCGCTTTGTCCTTTTGTTCACGGCGGAGGGAGTGGGGGGGACTTCTCTGGAAGAACATATGGAGACAGCGGCATTGTCGGCCAGAGGGAGGGTTCCAGCTGCCGGGAGGTCCCTCATTCCGACAGACCTCTGTGCCAAGTTTGTGTCCCCACAGGCTTGAAGGTAAGTCAGGAAGACGGGAGGCAGGATGTGAAGAAAAGGGCTTTTTTTTTTTTTTTTTGGCAAAACTTACAGAAGGAGAAAGGTAGGATAAAGCTTCTTTCAGTCAGAAGGAGGACCCAGAAACATGGGTTGCCCCAGTAGAGCTTCTGTTAGACAGAAGGGGGACCTGGAAATATGGGTTGCCCGTGTGGTTTGCTGTCCAGGGGTTTTTAATTGAGTAAGGGGCTGCCCTATGCTAAGCAGGTGGTTACTATACTGGTTGCTACATTCTCCACCCTTAAACCAGCTGCTGCAGCACCCCCGCCCCCCAGCTACTTCCCCCTTAAAGATCTTTGTGAGCAGATTAACCATAAATACATTCATTTATCATTATTTGTTGGTTAATTGTCTTTTAACTAAGTTCTAGGGAGTGGTCAGCTTCCAGCTGCCATGAGTTACAGCCAGCTGACTTTTCTGTAATCCTGTCTTCCAGTAAACTGGGCGACCCTGTATCTTTGGCTGCCTATAACCCCACTGCCTCCTCTCACAGAAGGCTATGTACTACTTCCGTCCATCCTTCTGTGACTCCACTTGGCTTCCTGTTTACAATGCTGTGAGCAGCTGCCTCCACCCCTGCCTCTGCCATATGCTTCCCTATTTGCTTGCTGCCCATAAAAGAACTGAGACCTTCAGAACCTGCGCGCTAAAATAAACCTTTCCTCCGTAAGGAACGAATGTCAGGTATTCTGTCCCCGTGATGAGAAGGTAGCTAAGATACCACTTATCTCTAAAAATTACTACTTTGATTGTACTCGTTGCTTGGTCACAAATTTGACCAAGTGTCACATTCTCCCCACAATTAACTGATACCTTGAGATTCTTTCGGCTTGTAGACACGTCAATATGTTTAATTCACAACACATTCTCACACAATCTGTTTTCTTTACTTACCGTCGATTAGTTTATGATATTCGTAGGGGTCCTGGACGAACAGAGTGTGAGGATGCTTCTGTATGTTGCCTCTTTCTCCTTTTACCTATTAATCCCATTATCCAACCAGCAATGTAATCACTTTGCGTTAAAATGTCCTATGTTACAGTTTTCTCAGACATTTGAAGTTCCTGTTTCCAATTCTATGAGGTCACCCTCACATTCCCTAGCAGGGAGCTTAGAAAGTGAGCATTCCGAGCTATTGGACAAGTTGGCCAAATAATGATAAGTGAATGTATTTACAGTTCATCTGCTCATGATAATCGTAATAGCCAGGACAATATGTCCTTCTATAAGGAGTTCACAGCTCCCTTGGGAAGAAAAATAAGAATTTTCTATATTTCCTTAAGGCTGGATTTTATTATCATGTACTGTATGTAATCATGCCTTAAACTGTGGAACCTTTTTTATTACTAATGGTTGACACATTGTTGGAATGGAGGGAAGAGCAAGACGTGGCTCTGGGTTGGGCGGGGGACAAAGCCCAAACTTCTTTCCTCTAATTAGTGTCACTCACTGGTGAGGCAGAAGGAATGGATTCTCACCCTTCCCTCCCTTCCCTACCCTGAAGAGTGTTAGGTGAATTGGAGACACGTTTGGCCATGACATCTGCTGTCATCTAGTGGGCGGGGCCCAAGGATGCCGCTGGACGGTCTTCAATAGACAGGACAGCCATTTTACAACAAAGAATTATCTGACCCTAGATACCATTACAACTGAGATCGAAAAACCCTGCTGTACTCTTAAGAGGTTTAAGGCTATACTTCCTGGAGACAGTTCCTGCATTTCTGATTGAACACATCTTTAAAGAATGCTAATGAGATAATATGGAAATGGCTGATTAAGTAATGGGCTGCTCAACCCATGATTTTTATTCAGGCCAGGTTAAGCCAGGACATATTTTGTGACTAAGGGCTCAACGCTGTTTCAGTCCAGCTAGTATTTCTGAGTGGTTGCAAAGCTTCTCCTCTCTGGTATTTCCTCCGTCGCTGGCTGGCCCAAGTAGCCAAGCTGATGGCTAATTGCCTGGGTGGAAATACTATGCCGATGACCATTGTAATGGCTTCTTGTATCACTGTCCTAGGGCCCAAAATGCACCATGGTACCTGAGCTTTCTGTCCTCCAAACCTTTTGTTCTTCTAGACAGGGCATTTGCCTGAGTCAGTGGACACTACGGCCTCGCCCGAGCCCTCTCTGTTTTTCTGTTACGTACCCCTCACTCCTTCAAGTCTTCAAGCTTGAACCTGACCCTGACTTGTCCTACACCCCTTCAGCTCACCCTGCCTCTGCTAAGCCTGGACTAAGCCAGCTCCCTCCTCAAACAAGCAGCTCCCCAAATCTGTTAACTCCCATTGCCTCCACTGCTTCCCTTATTAAGAATTACTTATCTAAAGCAATTATATTCTTAACGCTTTATAACATGCACAATATTTTAAAATATTTTATCCCATTTAATCATCACTGGATCCCAGAATGAGGTACATTTTTAGCCACATTTTATAGACATGGAAACTTAGTACTAGAGAAATTGTGCAGACCAAGACCTTTCTGGTAGAGAATGGCAGGACTGGGCTCAAGCCTGTCTCGTGAGGTCTCCCCATCCCCTTCCCACTGCCACTTGTCCATGATTCCTCCCTGTGGGCCCTTTCCTCTTCCACACTGAGTCAGGCCCCCATCCCTTCTTACACTCCCTGGGTTTTCTGCATGCCCTCTCCCCTATGCTCTGCTTCTGTAGTTTCAAGGCAGCTCTTATATTTTATGGCATTTAACATTTTTAAAAATATGTTCACTGCTTATTAAATATTTCCCTTTGATATAATCAAAAGTATTTGGCAGTCAAGGTCTGTGCTTTGTGCACTGATCTATCCCAAGCATGTAGACAGCAAGCTCTCAAGTAGCCAAATGCATACTTGAGTGCGTGGATAAACAGTGCATTCTATTTCCAAACAGTTCTAATTTTTCTTATTTCTAGCCAGAATTTTCTCTTAATAAATTTTATTTATTGAATTTGAGCACTGAAGTTTTACTAAAAGACTTATTTTTCTGAATAAAATATTTTAAATAATGAAAGATGGAAGCATGTTATTCCTTTCAAAACAACACTGCTCTTCCTTCCAGAGAAGCAGACCAAGTTCGGGGCAAAACAAACCTGTGCTCCAATTCTAGTGCTATTCAACCTCAGATGTGGAACCACACAAACTAGCTAACTTCTCTCAGTTTTGCTATTTTCTAAAATGGAGTGAATACTTTTTAAAGTTGCTAGAAGTGTGAGGTAGGATGTCCAGCCTCACTTAGGTGGTGACTGGCACAAAGCAGTTGTATCCAAGCATTACTACATGAGGCCTAAATTCAGCACTCAGACGTGAGCCAGGAAGAGGAGTCCCATCAGGTATGGCTATTAAAGACAAGAGTCTGTCATCACGTAGCAGACAATTTCCACCCTGGGCCTAAATGAAGATTCAATCAATCAAGTTTTTTTTTTTTGACAGGGTCTCATTCTGTTGTCCAGGCTTGTCCTGAACTCACTATGGAGCCCAGGCTGGCCTTGGACTCATGGCAATCCCCTGCCTCAGCTTCCAGGATACTGGAATTACAGACATACACCACCATGCCCAGTTTATGTGGTACTGGGGAATCGAACTTCAAGCCTTCTTTATACATATAACTGCAAATATATCCACACATCTCCTACAAGTGCAGCTGATCTATACCTTAAATTCAGATTTCATCCTCTAAGGGAAGATGATCTGTATCCCAAATTTAAAACTTCATACTGAACTTAGTTACATGTTGTTTTGTCGTATTAACTCCATGATTGCAACCCATGCTGGATCAGAAGTTTAAACTTCAGTTCTTTCTCATAACTTACAGTCCCTTGAAGTATACGTTAGTCTTTTTCAAATTCTTCTCCAACATGTAGATAAAAAAGTTCTCTGAAGAGTTAATTCGAACAGGACTGAAAAAGGAGTCCTGAAACCATTCGTTTCCATGCAGCATTAAGCCCAGGAAGGATGTTTAACGAATGAGAAGCCATCTGTCTTTCTGTCTCCAGGATGTCAGTCATTGACCGAGCCATGGTCACAGTGTGCCTACTGTTTTCTCTGCCTGAAACATTCCTTTCCTTCCTCAATTCACCAGCTAACTCCACTCGTCTTCCATGTCTGATTGGCAGTTGTCCCCGGTGGTACTTGACCCACTAAATTGTGCCTGCTATGGGCTTTCAGGTACCCTGTGCCTCCCATCATGAAGCTGTCATTGCAGTGGGTGTTTGCCTTGCCTGTCATAGCATGTCTAGGATTGATCAATGTTTTTATGGAGAGCAGAGTACCAGTGAATATTTCTCAAGTAGATGGGTGAGTTGACGCAAGGTGATAATTTTGTCCTCTCTGATGGATATAACACTAATGAATAAAGATGTTGGCAAAGTACTGGAGACATTATAAATTTTATTTACATATAGAAGGAGGGCAAGGAATAGGATTGTAGGTCATTAAAAAAATGGTAGAGGCTGAGGAGCAGAAGAAATGACAAGAAAGATTTACAAATCTACAGGTGAAGGTCCTTGGGATGTCTGAATGATGCTCCTGAGAGCATAGTCCCAATTTCCAAATACATTTTAAAATCTCTAACCTTCAAAAGAACATAAACTTTAATAGCACACAGGCACACAGAAATGGGCACACAAAGTCCACAAATGAATTTTCAGGCACACACTCCTAGGCACCCCTTTGGGCGCAGGGACTTGTCTGTGGCTATGGAGACAGCCTGGAGGATAGGTCCTGCACATCCCTGGGCTGTACATCCCTGGGCAGTGGGGACTGCTAGGCCATTGGGAGATCCCTGGTTTCCTGAAGTCCTCTCTATTTTGCCATCATCCAATCCATTTATCCTGGTAACTGGAGTCTATCCCAGGAGGACAGTGCAAGCATTGTCTGTCATGATGACAGTTGCTGTGGTGACATGTCCCCTAAATCTGAAGAAGCTTCTTAGGGAAGAATTCTCTTTTCTCACCACCAAGTCTGTGCTTCTTCTACATTTTGAGGGGGTGGTCTCCCCTTCCTACCCCTAGACAGGGGAATACTTCTCTATTAGTTCATTAGAAAGAATAGAGGAATGGAGGAGAGGTCTAATAAAAACCCTCATTTGGCTTCCAAGCCTCTCCCCACCCAACGTGCCTCACCCCACCTGAAACCTGGCTGATAGAAATGTGGGGTTGCCACATGATGGTAAGGGAGGCCTGCCAGGCCCCTGTGGACATGTGCCACAGGGCACACTCACCCTGAGAGCAGGCCTGGGTTTTAAGACAAAAGACAAGTAGGGAGCTGATGGCAATAACCTGTTCCGTGGTTGAGAGAACTCAGAGCATGCTGGGAAAATAACTGGGTCAAGGCAGGAATAGTCTCTGGAAGGAGATGAGGTGGTGACTAAAATCTACTCCGGTAGGCTTGACGCATTTCTAGAAAGGTCCTCAGCGATACCGATGCTCACCTACAACCCTCCCAGAACGTTGTACTAGATTGTACACTGGACGTGAACAGGAGTTGTGTCTGTCCCTTTCACCAGTGCCTGGCTAGCATGTAAACTATGAAACCAGTAAATGCACGATTCTGCCCAAGGGCTCCAGCTTTCCCTTATGCCATACAGGATTTTGCTAGCTGGTCTCTAGGGGACCTGTGACCAATGTTGTAGAATTAAATGTACTAGGTTAGGGAAAGACATATAGAGCCAGGTATTGAATCTGTGGCTCCCAGCTTTGCCTCTGTGGCTGTGAGGTCTGCTGGAGCATGGTCTATGAGGAGGGGACACTGAAGCCAACCTCCTAGGGCTCTGGTCAAAGCCCTTTCATCCTCTGTAGAGCACTGTGGACTCAGGGCACCATCTCCCTGAGGGGAAGTCCTGTCTTCTAGAACGTTCATCCTCCAATGCCACCTGCACGCAGTGCTCAGCTCTTCTATGTCTTCTAGGAGGACGAAGGATCTCTGTCTCTCCTGCATCCCAGCCCCACCTTCATGCTGCACCATGCGTAACAAGACTCGGGAACACCGACGGGTGCAGAGTCAAGCTCAGAGCTTCCTCTAGCCTCGAGGGCAGGAAATAGTTCAGTTCTGAAAGAACATTTCCCCAGAGTGCTTCCCGGAGCTCCCTGCTCTCCTTCTCTAGTTGCAGAGGAAGCGTGGTCCTGACTGTGTCCCTAGAGTGGGGCACTCTGCCGAGCTCGGGGCTGAAGACCTGTACTCCCAGCAGGGGGCAAGGACATGGAGAGGCGGCAGAAAACCCACAAGATGACTCACTTGTTCTAGTGGGAAATCGCAGGTGGCTGGGTACAGTAAGCCAAAGAAGGCAGGTAGTAAATTAAAGTTAAGACTCATATCATTGTATGTGTATTAGGAAGACTTCATTTAAAAAGAAGAAAAAACCAGGAAATAATGAAAGTAGGCAAGAATGCAGGAGTAGGACTCCGTGCATTGTTGATTGGAGTGTGAAATGATGCTGCAGGGTGTAGCTGCTATAGGAGCCCTGATACCGGCACTGGGTGGAGAAGCGTCTCTGCGTCTGCTCCCGCGGGGGATGTATGGGCAGGCTGAGGAGCTGGACGGGTACATAGAACTGGACTGGGTATTCTACATAATGTAATTCTGTATAACAAATTGGAGCCCACTCTACATAGCAATTATATAGCCATTATAGAAAGCAACAGGGTGGATTTTCAAGACATTAAAAATACAATTTTCACTTGCCCAGCAATTCCATTTCTGGATATGTACCAAAAGAAATGAAATCATGAACTCACAGAACTATTGGTACACCTGTGTTCCCTACAGCACTGCCAACTGTAGCCCAAAGGTAGAAGTGGCCCAAGTGCCAGTCCATCTATCAGAGAACAGATAAACACATGTATTCAAGCAAGGGAACATTATTCAGCCTCAAAAAGGAAAAAAAGCCTTATAATTCAATGTAGCTGAGCATGGAACACATTTTGCTAAATGAAATAAACCAGTCACAAAAGGGCAAACAGTGCCGTCGCACTCCTTGCTGGGATCTATTGAAAGTCAGCCCTCTACACAAAGGTTTGTTAAAAAAAAAAAAAAAAGGAAAGAGAAAAACCCAAAAAATTCTTGTTGCACTTACATGAGAGATTAACCAAATTTATACAGGTCGATGCTACCAGAACAATGTAAATGTACTTAACCACACTGAATTTCACACTCAAAAATAGCGAAGATGATACATTATAAATTACATATATTTTATTTTATCACAACCGAATTCCACAAGTCAGGAAGGAGCAGGAAGCAGGACTCACTTGGGACTCAGGCTTTCATGATCTTTATTGCTACATGGCACCCTCCTCCTCCTCAGTCCTTACAGTAGCTGGTCACGACAGGACCTGGTTTAAGTTGCCAATCTATAGGTGTCGGTACACAGTTGACGGCCCCGACATGGACACAGTAACGTTCTGACTCCCTGTGGCTGGCAATTTACAAGCTACTTGGGCGAATACGACAAATCTGAAAGCGAAATGGCGTGGCAAGAGATGTTGCAGAGTCGGTGCCAACCGGACGGTGTAGGCGCTGCAGTCAGTGCGTTGCAGGGACTCAACACGGGCTGCTCCGGTGGGAACAGGCAAACGCGTGTCCAGGGACGAGCTAGTGAACAGCTGGCTCATTGCAGGTGCCCGGCAATAGGGGATAAATGGCCCACGCACAGGGGGCAGGAGTGGGCAGAGGCCTGGGGGCAAGGACGCCTCAGGGGTGTCTGGAGCACTCAAGGTTGGTCTGCTCAGAATTCCGGAGGCGGGACGGGAAGGAGTCAAGCTGCAGACACGCTGAGACCCGGGGGGCTGAGAGGACAGGGAAGGGGTTCCGGCATCGCCGTCGAGGCTGGGAGCCCCTGGATGTCTTTTGAGAGATGCGAACACGAACATACGGGAAGCTGGCTACCGGAAGGCAGTCTTTCTGGAGCAGGAGGCAGCGACGAATGGGACGCGCTTCCTTAGAAGTAGGCCCCCTTCGCTCCCGCAAACGCCCCGCCTTTCACTCCGGCATTTCCCGGGGCTCCGCAGCCGCCTGGACCCCGGGGCTCTGGAAACGCATCAGCAGATCCGCAGCCGGCCTCGTTCTCCTGCCCCTGGTCCCAGCCGCACGGCCCGCAGCCGGGGCCCTCCGCATCCAGGCGGCACGGGCTGGACTCGCGGCAGCCGAGCTCCCCGGGGTAGGGAGCCGCGCAGGGGCTGGGCGCGCGCGTCGGCTCCGGGCAGGGCTCCGGGCTGCAGCGCGGCGCCGGGAGCGGGATGGGCTCCGGCCGTGGGCACGGCTCTGGGCTCTCACACGGCTGCGGGCACGGGCGTGGACTGTCGCACGGGCCTTGGCGAGAACGTGGGGCCGGCCGTGGGGCTGGGCGTGGCTCCGGGCTCAAGCAAGGCTCGGAGAACTGCCGTTGTGGAGGCCGCGGGAGGGGCTCTGGGCACGGGCGCGGGTAGGGTCGTGGGGCAGGAGGTGGGCACCGGCCAGAGCGTGGCGGCGAGCAGGACCTCGGCAGCGGACGCGGCCTCAGGTCTGGGCAGGACGCGCCCCAGGACGGCCGCGGGGCGCAGCTCTGCCAGCGCCGCCCGAGCGGGGGGATCTGGACCGGCCGCCGCGGCGGCGGCACCTGCCTGGGGCAGCACGGGGAGGAGATCTCCACGCGGCACCTGGGCCCCGAGCGCCGGGCGCTGCCGGAGGCGGCGTCCCGGGCGCAGTGGCTGCCGTAGATGGGCTCGGAGCGGCGCGGGGGCGTGCAGTAGCTGGGGGCGCCGGCCGAGCCGCTGCCGTAGCCGGGCTCCGCGCGCCGCGGCGGGGAGCAGCTGCCGCAGGGCCGGCGGGGAGCGAGGCCGCTGCCGCTGCTCTGACACCGGCGCTGCCCCGAGAAGCTCCCGTAGGAGCCCGGGGGCTGGCACGGGGGTGCGCACGTCCTGAATGGAGCCCGGGACTGACGCTGCGGGGCGCAGCTGCCGTAGGAGGGCCCCGACTGGGACTGGGGGCCACAGCTGCCGTAGGACCCCTGAGATTGACCCTGGGGGGCGCATCTGTCATAGGAGGGCCCGGACTGGGACTGGGGGCCACAGCTGCCGTAGGACGCCTGGGATTGACCCTGGGGGGCGCATCTGTCATAGGAGGGCCCCGACTGGGACTGGGGGCCACAGCTGCCGTAGGACCCCTGAGACTGACGCTGCGGGGCGCAGCCGCTGTAGGAGCCCTGATACCTGCCCTGGGTGGAGGAGCCTCCCCGAGTCTGCCCCCATGGGAGGTGTTCTACGTAAGTGTGGGCAGGCTGAGGAGCTGGACCGGGCACATAGGTCTGGACTGGGTACTGTACATAGCACGTTTCTGTATAACAAACCGGAGCGCATTCTACATAGCAAGTCTGAACAGGGTGTGGGACTTCGTATTGCACATAGGAAACCCCAGGCTGGCTTGAAGCCTGGCCCTGAACAGAGGAGATCTGGTTCTGACAGGGAGCCTGGCATGGGACGTAGTAAACGTGAGCCTGGCACGGAGCCTGGCCCTTCACCGCGGTGGTCTTAGACTTACATGGAGCCTGCACTTTCACCTGGGTGGTCTTGGACTTGCCGGGAGCCTGGCCCTTCAGCTGGGTGGTCTTGGACTGGCAGGAAGTCTGGGAAACTTGGACAGGGCATAGTACGGGGCACTCCACAATTTGCATTTCAGACGGGGCTGGAACCACTACCTGGCCGTTGGTAAAGGGGAGCTGGGGGGGACCGAAGGCAGAACCCTTGACGCAGCATTGGGGCAGGGGCAGGCAATACTGTGTCTGCTGCTGATCACACATGGTCCTGATTGAGGGCAGTTAGCAGGACCTGAGGGTGAGATGGGAGGAGGAACCAATTCTCAGGGCAAGGCACCTTTTCCTTTTTGGTTCCCAGCATTCACCCAAGAATCTTTACTGCTTAGCTGAACCCAGAATGCAGTGCTATGGCCCCTGAGACCTGCCCAGGTCTGCCAAAAAGCCTGGTAGTACACAGCCAAGCCTAGAAGTGTCCCGGATCTCCACCCGGAGGGCCAACGTACCAGTGTGCATCACCCGAAGGCGCTGATGACGAGTCTGTGTTTCCTCAAGTCTTCTGGTGGAAACAGCTCTCTAGAGAGGGGAGAGAACACCTTGCTGTCAACATTTTAGTCCAAAGTGAAGTCGTCACACATTGGGAGTCTGGATTTCCTCACACGTATTCTGACAGGATATGTACCAGTGAGTACCTAGGAATAAGCTTTCAGGCGCTGCCTACACTTACGTGTCGTCAAAGTGTTGGTTGGAAAATAAGGACCCCTCTCAGTTGGTGGGCAGCTCAAACCCGACATTAAATGTTTTTTTCTCTAGGTTCAGTCTTTGCTACATGAATTCGCAGACCCTGTGGGCATGTGCAAAGGCATACAGATCTGAACACAACCAGCCTTGGAAAGGCTCACGATCAGCTTGGTGGCTTGCCCAAACAAGTTACTGTGGTTATTAACTGGAGAGTGACAGTCTACTGGCTTCAGAATTGTTTTCTCTTAGCTGTTCTCAAAGGCAGGATGGACTGACTTAAAATGGGATAGCCCAAAAAGTGAAAATTTTGTTTCTTTTGTTCCCGTGAGTCAGGATTTCACTATATAGCTTAGGCTGGCCTCAAATTCCCTATGTAGCCCAGCCTGGCCTTGAGATTAACAATCGTGGCACCTCATCTTCCCAAATCCTGGGATTAGAGGCAGCTAGGCAGTACCGTACTCACCACATTTACCGTATTTCTAATCACAAGACTGGTAAGCCACATTTAAAGATCTACTAAGCAGGAACATTGCAAACATGACCTGAGACACACGGGGGTGTCCTGCAGTACCGCCTTAGCCAAGGAGAGAGCAGGGCTGGCCCCACTCCTCTGTCCCCCCAGATCTGCCTGTTCATGTTCCAAAGGCCCGGTGACCAGCGCTGTGGGGAGCAGATGGCGCTTGGCTGCTCTCAATATGTGCTCCCAAAATACTGAAAATTCTTATAATGAAACTCAAAGACAAATCTCCCTTGTAGACAATATCTAAGTGCATGTTCCCTTGGGAAGACAGTGCTCCCTCACATGACTGTTCACAGGATATATACACGATTAATGTGTATTTTCCAGAGAAAGCAGGTCATGCTGAGGGAAAATGGTACTTGAGGATGAGGCCAGGGTGACAAACACACTGACTGCACAGCCCTACCTCTTTTCATAAAAATGTTTGTTTTATGAAAAGATATTCTCACATTCCTCCAATTCACCAGACCTTTCCACCTCAGCTTGCTTTGCCACCCTTCCTCTGCTGCTGGAGTCTCCCTTCTCTGTGCCTCACTCCTGTGAATCTGCCCCCCCCCCCCCACACACACCACCCTTACCCCAGGCCCAGGCCCCAGGTCTTCGCTTACCCTCCACAGCAGGCACGCAGTCATTCAGGCTGAGGCCTCAGCAGAGGGCTGTCTTTATATCAAGGGCTCTGGGTCTGGCCTCGGCCATGAGACAGCTGGTTGGCATGTGCCTGGTTCATCACCCAGGCTGGCATTCCAGACACCAGTTCCCTCCCTGTGTCCTTGTCCTTGCAGTCACCTACAGATTGGGAGCGTCTTGCCTCAGCGTCAAGGCTTCCAGACTGATTCTCGTTTTCTTCCTCTTCACTCTTCTTCTCAATCAGTCCTTGAGGGTCTGGCGGTGGTGGTGAGAACTGGCTAAGGCATAATTTCCCCTAAAAGATATTTCTATCCCCTGCCTTCCTCCTTGCCTCAGGATCTCACTAAAGAGAGGTTGCAGAAACATTTTCTAACTAAAAGCAACTTAGATCCCCTCCAAGATAGAGAGTGCTGTAGAATGAAGGGATGAGGGGGCGAGAGCTCAGCCCGAAGCCTAGGCTGTCTACTTACCGCTGTGTGGGCATCATAACCAACTTGAGCCTCAATATACTCTCCTGAAAAATGTAATTAAATCTCCTTTACTGATTATTGTGAGAATTAAGGCAATTATTTTTATCTAAAGCCATCTAGTCAAGCCTGTTATCTAAAATATCTAACACTGGGGCTGAAGGAATAACACAGCAGTTAGAGCACTTGTTTAGCAGGCACATAGGCTTTGTGTTCGATTCTTCAGCACTACGTAAACTGGGCGCGGTGGCACGTGCCTGTAATCCCAGGACTTGGGAGGCTGAGACAGGAAAACTGCTTTAAGTTTAAGGCCAACCTGAGCTACATAGCAAGTTTAAGACCAGCCTGGACTATAGAACAAGATCCTGTCTCAGAAAAGAAATAAAAATAGAATAAAATATCTGATCTCCATTCAGAGTAAATCCTGGCCATGAGTAAGACACAGCAGGATCAGTGGGCACCTGCCCCGTCCCGGCCCTGAGCTGAACAACAGCTGCTCAGCTAATGCTACGGAGAAGACAGTGCAAGGCAGCGATTCCTGCCTGCTAGAAGACAGCCCAGTGCAGACGGAAGTGATACACTTGCACTCTGTGAGCCAGTCACAGGCAAGATAGATCGTCTTGTTCTGATCTGCCTGCATAATGTTATAATTAAGCATCAATATTTAGAAACAACTATTTCAGATTTCAGGTGTCCAACCTTTTTTGTTGTTACTAAACCAAAAGAATCCAGCTTTTTTACTAAAATCAAAAGTTTTGACCTAGTCCTCATTGATGCAGGTAGTAGCTACCATCTTTGGAGCCGGCTTATGTTTTTCTAGTCAACTAAGTTCCATTGATCTTTACTGCATCTACAATGCAATTCAAAGTGTTTCCTTTTTTAATTTTCCTTCTACGTTTATTTTTCTTTGGTGAACTTAAAAAAATTAATAATACATTTTTAATAATTATTATAGTTTTTAACACTATTCAATAGTAATCTTGCTTGGAGTATGTCACTTCTTTCTGTCACCCTGTGGGCTTTGGAGGCATTCAGATTCAGACCAAGTTTGTGAGCACATTTCAGATGGAGACAGGTTGTAATTCTGGTACTTTCTAGTGAGGTGGAGCTGCTTAGTTTCCATGAGCATCAGAATCTTTATTTATGAAATAGAAATAAGTGGAAGGAGGGGGGAGGAGGGTGAATATGGGGGTGGGAGGAGAAATCGGAAACTCACAGGAGTGTTGTGTAAATTAAGTAAAAAACTGACCTGAAATGCTTGACACTTAATAAGCCGCTTCTGTCTCAGGGCTCCGTGTCTTCGCATGAAGATGGGAGTGGCAATCCTTCGCCAGGTTCTCGTGAAGATAAAATCAGGCGATGGGTATGAAAGTGCAGCCCACAGCTCACGTGCCATTCATGTCTGCAAAGTCTCTCCCGTGGGGAAGTTGGCCCATTTTGACCTGACTTCAGAGGCCTGGGTCTGGAATTATTCCTATCAAAAGTGACCTCCAATCACCCTTCCCGATTTGAGCAGGATCATAGACTTACAAAATGTCATCATAACAAGTAACCCCCTAAACTACCTGCCCTGTCCTGTCATTCTACAGACAAGGACTCTAAAGCTCAGACTGATGAACTCTGGGAACTTAAAGTTGATAACTGCCTCGAGGGGACAATATCCCACTGGCTCTACTCCTAGACTCCTTACTCTTTCTATGACAATAAGTCGTTTGTCTGATCACACATTTTGGCCAAGCTGCTATGAACTTAGGCCACTCTAAGGGTTCACATTCACTGAAAAGACAGTTTTTGAAAAGCTGTGAGCAAGGATAACTCAGCATGTGATGGCTGAATACTGAAGGCTGTGTCTCTGCTGCTCGTTTTCAGGTGGAGTACACACTTCTGGAAGGGAAAATACTTTTGTTTTTCTTCTTTGCATGCCTGTCTTCTGATAGGATGAGGGTAAGGTTGGGTTTGGTGTGCAGACATTACTGGACTGTGAGTTGATAGCCCATGATGTTTTTTGGTCCTTATAAAGAGAATTGCAGTGATACGTAGGATGGAAAGGACGTAGAAGTCAGATCTTACAGAAGACAACAGAGCTAGGTGTTTAAATTTTCAACAATATGATTGCAGAGGCTAGTCATTAGACTGTCTTAAAGTAAAAGATTAGTTCCTGACACTCTTCTTCAATGTATAAAGCCATAGAATTAAGAAATTGTCATTGGTTAAAAAACTAGAATTAGTACTGAGATTGTGTAAAGTCAAGAATAAACTTGATTTACTTTGTTTTCTTCAGAAAGGTGTAGAATTCCTTCAAAGGGCATTTAGAAAAATTTGGCAGTGTCTTCAACGTTTTTTTTTTAACTTTTCTTTCAACCAATCTAATTACACAAAACTAAATTTTCAGTCCCTTTCCCCCCAGAAAGTTCCTCCTCTCAGAGTCCCATTACCATCCAGTGGGAGTCAGCCTCAGTGTCCCTTCTAGCTCGCCTCCCCACAGTCCCATACATCTTCGCTTTTGTTCACAGCGTGTGTCAGACGCGTCCCCCACAGTGCTCATGCCACTGTCTCTGCTGTGTCTCGGGTCTTTGTGATCTCCTACATGCTACGTAGACTCCTCACTGTTTTCTCTTCTTTTAGGATTTCTTCCATTTCACTTCCAGGTAGTCACAAGAGAAATTTTACCCTAATGAAATAATAAAAATCAGTAAAGCTGATTGTGTTCTTTTATATTTCCCATTATCCACTGGAACAACATTTAAACTTCTTAGCAAGGTGTGCAGGTCTCTTTGTCAACTGCCTTTCCTGTGCTCCTCCAGCTTCTGTGCCTCTTACCATCACCCCCTCCCCACCCACGTGGAACTGGGGAGCAGTGGAAGGAGGAGAAAGGCAGGAAGAGAGAGAAACTGGAAATGACTGGCGTGGGACGTGTGTATGCCCCAGGTCTTCAAGATAAATATAATTATTATGTATTGCAAACATATACTAATAAAATAAGAACTATGGGAAGCAAACAGAAAGTCACAGCGCGTAGCATGGAACGAAGCTGAGCAAAGCTGCTGTCCATCCTCTGCTTAGGCTTTGGTATTTCACGATGGCTGACTTTGGTAGACGTTGTCTCTTCCTGCTCTGCCTTTTCTTCTCTTGTACACGTGTACTCTTGTTCATTGTTTGAGACAACTGCAACGTCATGTTCTTGGCAGTGCTCCCTGACTCCCGAAGCCGTGATTCACCTTGTGGGCCGGTGGCACTGCAGACACACCCATCCTGAGGTTGTCATGTGTCCCTATTTACATTCCTATCTTCCACATTAACTGTGAGTTCCTCAAGGAAAACAAGGTGTGTTGTATAAAACTATATTCCAGGAGCAGAGGCTGTGCCATTGTGTAGGGCTCATCTCCCCTTCTTAATTAGATCGTGTCACTCTCCTTTATCCATTTAGGCACACACCCACACATGTACATGTGCAATTGGACATCTACATATAACATTAACATAGCATGTGTTCGTTGCACATTGTAGTTGATCGGTTAACTTGTTTTATTATTATTGAAATATTATGAGTGGATACATAATAACATATCAGAGGCCTATTAAAAGCCACAAAAGTAGCATAGAGGATGAGATAGGTAGGTGGATAGATACGTAGATAAATGACGGATAGACAAACGCACAGGTAGGTAAGGAGATGTGTTAATCACAGAGGCTATCTCCATTTAGAGGACACGCACTTTAGGGAAAATGCAGAGGTTAATTATGTAAGGGGGGCCAAGAAAGAATAATTTAGATTAAAAAAGACATGGTGCTACGGCTTGAATTTGAAGTGTTGCCCAAAACCTCATGTATTTGGATGTAGTGGGGTAACTGGGGATCTGTGTGTTACTGGGAGGCAAGGTCTGGCTGGAAGGGGCAGATACTTGGGATTTGATACGGAAAGATTGTGTCAGCTTGACACAGAGGGGCTCCTAGAGCAGGGCTTTCAGGTGTCACTGAGCCACAGGACAGGAAGTAAGAGAGGAACACCCACGTGGGTGTGGGGCCCAACCAAAGCTTGAAGTAATTAAAAGAGGGAAGAAGAAATATTGTTACAGCTTCTTCCATCAGGAAGCTCCAGCCTTGCCTGAATCTCCAGACATAGACTTGCCTCCTGCTTCCCTTGGCTTCTGTCTTCAATGGGCGAGCAGCTCTCCAGACTCTGCTGTGTGCTTCCGTCCAGCAGCCAGCTGCCCGGGAATGGACTGTGTGAGACCTTCTGGGACTATGTGAGACCTGAAACTGTGAGCTAAATAGATCTTTCCTGCCATAAGTTGTGGATGCCAGGGATCTTGTCCTAGCAATGAATAAGTAATTAAGACACATGCTTAGAAAAATAACTCTGTAAGTCTAAGTGGTTATCATGTAGTGATTTAAAAATTGATATAAAGTAACAAAAGAGCTTAATATAAGGATAAACTAACAAGAGATATTTGTAAAAATATAAAATTAGAGATAGATTTATATCATACAGCAAGAGAGAATGCTCAAGTTACAGACGAATACAAACATGTAAATGGGACAAACTGGGAATGGAATGGATTAGAGGAGATATGCTCCGTGGTAGCAGTAGATGCTGATGCCTTCAGGAGGGAAAGTAGAGGAGAGACGAAAAGCACACAGAGGGCTAGAGACCATTTGTTGAGGATTTGCAACATTGTGGCTATTTGTCTAAGGATTGATGTTACTTCTTATAATCTTTAAAACTACCTGTGTCATGTGTATCATTATTTTATAACAGAGAGCAGAGGTTTAAAAAGGAAGGAGTTTTTTTTTTTTTTTTCTGTAGTTTCACGAGCTTGAGCAAAGCAGAACCAAGTGGAAGACCAGGCTAAGCCAACCACAGGCGTCAGGCCCTAGAAAAGTTCGTAGGCCTGAGTTTCAGTTTACACCCAACGCGGGCCTTGTAAACTCACCTGATTCTCAAAAGTCATGATTGGATCCTGCGAGATGTAACGAATACCCCACGGATTCCGAATGGTCAGTTTTGTTACCATGAATGCGTTGTGGTTGTAATTAGTACTTGTGATCGCGCGCTATACCTGCATCGTGCTCGCTGTAACCAGCCTCTCCCCGACCCCATAAAACCTCTGCAATCTGGGCATAACACAAGGTTCATTGCCAAGGTATCTGCAATAGGAGCCTCTGGAAGTAGACATATAATGAGTTGAAGTCATCTTCAGTTAAGGACATGGAGAGATGAACATCATGTTTTGTTACTAACAATTCTCAAGATTCACGATTCTTTGGGACTGTGGTTTTTCAGATTCGAGAGGAATTTAGTGATGTCTTAGTGTTGGAAGACAACAACGGGGACTAATTAGCAAAGATGTACCAGATGCCCACCAGTCTTTGATTCCTGAGAAGTCTTTAGCTTTAGCGAACTCTTGAAATTTGCTCCTGTTCGTTGTCTTTTCTCAAAAGTCTTTACTCAGGGCATGCCCTCTTCATTCTTTCCCTCCCTTCTGTCCCCCACTCTCCTCCCCTCCCATGCCAAACACCTACCAGTGAGTGTTCCCATTACATTTAGCTTAAACACTAGTGTCTTCATGAGTCTTACATGACGCTGTGGTTGTCACCATCTCAGGTAGATGAGGCCATTTTGGGGCCCTGAAATGTCTTCCCTAGTAAGACCTAAAGACAACACTTCTTTGCTATTGTGACTTTTTTATTAGATGATGACAATATTGATGGCACATCTTGAAGACTGTGATTAGCGGACAGCTAGCTTCCTACAACATGCCCGTTTAATGTTTGATGAATGGCAATATAAAAATCAGCCTGATTAGAAAGAAGCTCGAGGATTCAGTTAAAAGAATTGGTTGTTTTATGACATACAAGGAAAGAATTCTACAGACATGCATTTGTTGGATACAAGATGGAATTTCAATTATTGAATTGAATGTGAATGTATAAGTAAACTTTTTAATCTTTGAATTTCTTGTTTGAATAGGTTTCAAAAATGAACTATTTTTCAGCTACGGGTTCTTTATACCTTATTAAATATATAATGTGTTTAAATAGACTTAACATAAAGTCCATTTATTCATTATAAATTTCTTTTGTTAAAGATATTAGAAGTTGGGTGGCCTTGAGTAAAATTACTTAAATTATCTGAATCTCAGTAGAACTAGATAAATCCTGTAGTTACTTCTGGCCCTAACATTTTACTTAAACAACAGAAAGAGAGAAACTTGGAAAGACCGAGCAAAAAATATAAATTGAGACATATTAATGAATAAGATAGATACTAATCTGTGAGGCTAGAGTGTCCGCATTACATGCATGCACAGAAGGGTGAGAAATGCTTGAGATAAGATTATATGAGTTGTTCACAAGAATTTTTAGATGAAATAAAGATTAAAATGCATTTCTCACATCATACCAAATATTAGTTGGATTGTGGTTCTAAATGTAAAAGTTCACATTACAAAACTCTTAGAAGAAAACATAGAATTGAATCTTCATAACATTGGATTAATTACTGCTTTCTTAGACACAGAACACCAAAAACAAA
The DNA here is from genome assembly GCA_004027205.1 of Ctenodactylus gundi. Classification (NCBI taxonomy): domain Eukaryota; kingdom Metazoa; phylum Chordata; class Mammalia; order Rodentia; family Ctenodactylidae; genus Ctenodactylus; species Ctenodactylus gundi. The sequence goes on along the minus strand of PVKB01005479.1, from coordinate 51,109 downwards.
AGTGACAAAAGAAAAAAATAGAAAACTGGAATTTACAAAACTTGAGAACATTTATGCTGCAGATTACACCATTAAAAAGGTACTAGGATGATGGGACAAAAATACCTGCAAATAGTAGATCTGAAAAGAGGCTTATAACTAGAATATATAAAAACTCAACTCAATAATGAGAGCGTAATGCAACTTGAAAATGGGGAATGAATCTGATTCAAAAAATGTACAAATGGCCAATAAGCAGATGAAAAGATGTTTAACATAATTAGTTGTTAAGGAAATTCAGATCAAAACCACATTAACATGTCATTTCATATCCATTAAAATGATATAATAGTAACAACGGTCAAAGAGTACATGAAAAATTAACAGCCCTCAAATATGTTGCTGGGGAAAGTACACAGTACAGTCACTGTAGAAGGATTTGGCAGTTCCTCAAAAATTTAAACATAGTTGCTGCATGATCCACCAACTCCATCATGGTAAAATGGAAATCTTACCCAAGCAAAATAAAAACATACATTTATTCAAAAAGTTATACGTGAATACTTCATAGCAACATTACTCACAGTAGCCAGAAAATATTAAACAATCCAAACATTTATCAGCTGATGAATACAGGGTGGTATGATCATACAAAGGGATATTAACTGAGCATGAGATGATTGAATATGACTGCAGCTTGGACTTTTCATTTACTCTAAGTAAAATAAACCAATCATAAATTGTCATCTACAGTATGAGTCCACTCATATGAAATGTCCCGAACAGGCAAATGTATATGTAGAGAAAATAGGGCTTAGGGAATGTGACTGTTACTGGTCACCACATGTCAGTGCAGGGTGATGAAATGCTCCAGAGTTAGACTGCGGTGCTGGCTGAATGGCTCTGTGAGCATACCGAAAGCACTGAAGCTTGCAATGGAAAGGAATTAAGCGTGGCATGTAAATTATATTCCAATACAAGATTATATAGAAATACACATTTATACATGTACATGTGAAAATATATGTTTTATGCATATACACAGATACAGATACATAGATTTCCTTAAGTCCCACCAAAACTTAAATTACATTCATAAAACATACAAGCACAAACATTGTAACCCAGCCCCTCTGCTACTGCCGACACTCTGCAGGATTCCTGGGGATCAGCTCTGAGTGAGCCTCTCTCCGGCACCTTCCTTGAGGATTTGGGGACTACAGTTTACTTAGATTCATGTGTTCCCTGGGCACTGCACTGATAGCTCAGGCAGCAGGCCACAGCGTACTCCTCTTTGCCATAATAGCTTCGTCCATCTGTTCCCTATTAATGGTCATTGTCTTATATGATGAATGAGCTCCTAGTTCAAGTGAAACTTGTTCAGTTTGATTCACTCAACAACCATTAATAGATCACATATCAAGTGATAGCAGTTGTACCATGTGAGAAGGTCTTCGGGAGATGCACAGAGCGGAAGCCCTGGAAGGAAGGAGTACCAAGAGGTATAACTTTCCACAGATTTTACTTTCCAACCTGGAGAAAGAGCCACACAGGCCAGGTAATGGAACCGTGAGTTTCCCACTGTGAACCTGGGTGGCTCATGGCCTGAAAAAGCTAGAATTTGGGCCAAGGATGTAGCTCAGTGGTACAATACCTGCCTGGCTTGTGCAAGGCCCTGGGTTTAATCCCCGGTTCCAAAACAAAACAAAAGAGCATAAAAAAAAAAAAACTCTACCCCTTGTATTTGAGGTAGGATGCCGAGATTCAGTAAATAAAAATACCGAATGGCCAGCTGAATTTGAATTTTAGATAGATCACAAATATTTTTAGTAGATGTGTGTCCCATGGAGCTGGAATAGTTCAGGATGTTTGCAGAATAACAGAGACTGCAAGGATGGTGTTGCTAAAGATGGCGCTGACTCACTCGTCCACACACGTGTGTACTCACACAGTAAATATGTATCCAGCACGTGCAATAGATAAAAAGGCTTGTGCCGTGCCCCGCAGGCACAGAGGGAAGATATACAAACAAATAAGGCTCCAGAGCTTCTTGTTCCAATTTTCACAAGCTTCCAGCTAAGGGGCACAATGCTACTATAATAGAAAGCGACCCTGATTGTGTTCTACAGGAGAGGGCCACAGAGGGATGAGAACTTCCCAGGGCTGGGGGCACAGCATCGGGCTAGGGAGTCCAGAAAGGACTTTTCCAAGTAAGAAAACGTGAAGCAACTATAGGCTAAGTAGGAGCAAAGGATGTGAAAAGCAAGCTAGAACAGAGAGCACCAGGTGAACAGAAGGGACCGCGATATGTTCAGCTCATGGGACAGAAAGCACCATCGGCGTGAGGGTAGGAGGAAGAGACCAGCTTCACACACAGCTTTGCAAGCCCAGCTCTACATCCATAGATCACTGGCAACTATTTACCAGAGGTATTATGTAATCTGACTGTTGGAGCCTTGGGAGGAATGACCTGGGGGAACTCGGGCGGAGCCAGGGAGAGAGGTGGGGACTCTTTGTCGCAACCCAGGAAGCAGTTTTCTGACTTGTGCCTGTGGTAGGCACGTTGAACATAACCAACCCTGTTTTATATGCTGAGAGGCAAAAACTGGGATTAGGAGGCTATGTGGGTTGGGAAAAGGCAAAGTCTTTGGGGGTCAGACCCATCTAGGCGCATCCTATGGCTTTTCCTCCAGTAGGCTTTGTAGCACAGCAAGTCACTTACTCTCTCTGAGCCCCAGTGAGTTTCAACACAAAACGATTAAATAATATCTGCCCTATTGGTTCATGTAAAGATTATTAAAATATGTGAAAAGTCAAGCCATGAATAGGCCCTCAATAGAGGGTAGTTATCTTATTAGCATCATCATAGTAATATTTAACATTATAGCCACTATTACACATCACGATCTCACCTAATGGGAAAATAATCATTTCTGAAGCAATTGGTAAGGAGCCAAAATTATTTGGAGCATGAAATTACAGAGGTAAGCCTGGACATTAGGTGTAATTAATGAGTAACAGACTGGAGCTTCACAACTCAGGTCTTAAATGTAATCCTCAAGTGGCCTCTCCAGATTTCTAGTTCTTCATTTCCTCATTCTGTTGGTTCTACTTTTCTCTTATTTTCCAAAGGATCTTAAAATAGAATGTGGTAAGCACCACAACATTTTAAAAATTAATATCAACTCCAATATGCATAGGAGTTGCCACTATACACACGTGAGCTTTCTGGTCCCCAACCCTGAATTCGGTAGACAGGAAAGAGATCTTTTCTAGATGAGATAATGAGGTCACTGAGTTGCTGTGGGTTCCAGAGGAATCTGAAACAAACAGTGTGTTCCCTGGAATAGTAGGCTCACATGACACCAGATTGTTCGGAGAAGTGCTGATGGCTATGCGGGAAGATAAGGGAACACTGTGGGCGTGAGGACGAAGAGCAAGGGGCAGGGGCAGTGCAAGAAGACGCCGAGTCTTCCCCATGGTGTGAGTAGCGCCTGAGGGTTTCACAGAAGGGCTTGGCCAGGCATGAGGAGGTTAATGGGCAGAGTTTAGCATCTCAGACTCCGTAACAGAGGAGAGAATGCCAGCGGAGGAGAAGCTTGAGGCAGGTCAGTGTTTACTTGGCTCCTTCCGCTGTTGTTCCTCTGGGAAAGGGCTCGCGTTGGCAACACTCTCCAGAGCCGGGCAGCAGCCCGCACCCTCAGTCAGCTCACACACACAGCGCTGGGGGCTCTGGCATCAGCAGCACCTCGGTAGAAGAGAGAAGGTGTGATATCAGCTGCCACACCCTGAGCTGGACAATGGGGCGGACATTTGGGAGGACCCTTGGGAGACACTTGAGACGGGGTTGGCGCTGCTGCTAGTTCTGTTGGCACGATATTCAGGGCGGAGTTCAGCCAACGGGGGGAAATGGAAATACAACAGTGCATAACACCAAAGATGGTTTTCTTCAGGTAGGCACACACCTGTGGCAACTAGCTGGTTCATACGCCAACTTCTACAAAGGCATTTGAGGGCTTACTTGGAAGAAAAATAAACCTTATTGATTATATGCAGCCTTCAAGCTACTTTACTTCCCCTGAGGTGTCCCTTGGAGAGGGAGCCAGCATTACTGACAAACGGAAACCCTTTATTCTGACATTCTGCCTGCATGGGCCCCAGACCCAGCTGTTTCCTTTGAGGAAACAGATACCACAGGAAACAAAATTTGGTCACCTTCTGACCCCTAAACTGAAGGATGCCGGTGGGGTGTGACATGTCCAAGAACAGGAAATTGGAAAGTGACAGTAGTGAAAAACAAGGCTTTCTACAGATGGTAGCACATCTTCGGAACCCCTGGCTCCTTTCCCATCTCTGCTTTCTTCTGTTCTTCTCACCACACAGTCCTGTGTCCCTTGGAGGCTTTTTACCAAGAACTCACTTGGCTTAGGTAAGGAAGCCAGAGCGTCACCCATAAATGATAAGGGTAAAGACTGAGGGTCTGCCCTGGTGCCTTTTTATCCTGGACCTGAAGCCTTCCTGGAGTGAGGCACAGCCTGTGTATGCAGGGCAGTCACTTTCACAACTGGCATGAGGGTGACTGTTCTCATACTCCCAGCCCTGGGGCCCTCAGACATCCCTGGGCAGGGGCCAAGAGGAATCGCAGAAGCCAGAGATTGCCCAGATACCCACTCACGGGCTTTTACGGTCAGCCGTTCCACTCTCGTGCATTCACGCGTTCATCAATTCAATAAATATGTACTGCCTGCTTCGGCCCTGAGTTTTGCAAGATGCGTTTGTCATAAAGATGAACCCAGTTGCCTTGGAGACGTATTTGTGAACAGCTCACAGTTCGGACACTCTGCTCCATGCCGTAGGATGGCTCTATGACCCAGGGGCGAGTGCCTCAAAAGCTCTTTCATCAGGCCAGTGTCGTGCCCACCTGTATGCCTCTCTACTCTTCTAGACAGACAACCGAGGTTGGAATCTGCTGCAGACTTTATTCATCTCCACAGCCCTGAGAACACCATAAACAGAGTGGGAGAGCTGGTTTAAAAAAAAAAAAAAACCTGAGTAAACGGATGATTGAGTAAAAGATTGGGTGCTTTTTAGACTCAGGACGGAGACTTGTATCTCAGGTTACTACTCTTTAGAAGTTCCTCAAAGGAGGAATTAGTTTGCTTCACCTTGGAGTAAGCACTCTACTAAATATGCAGAGTACAAAGACTATTCCTTTCTTGAAGAATCCATGGGCTGGTGTTGACAATAGATGGGTACACATGGGATTTCTCTGTTAGGGAAGCCCCAGGTGCTGCTGGAGTGATGGGAGGCACATGACTTAGACTGGAGAGGAAGATGAGTGCCTAACTGATGCAGTGAGCAGGGAGTCATTGTGGCCATCAGTATCAAAGACAACTAGGGGCTTCTGTGTACGTGCAGTAGACAGGAAAAGGGACTGGTTGCTGGGTAGAAAGGTCAGCATGAACCTAATGGAAGAAATGATAAGTAAAAAGAGCTGCATGATTACTCAAAGAGAGAAAAAATCCATATGTTGAGTGAAACTTATCCTGGGGACATATGAACAAACACCTTTTACCAAAATAATGATTATACCAACGTCCAACTTGGGGATCCCATGGTGCTGTTGGAGTTATTGACAGAAGTATAGGTAAGGGATTAGGGATTACTCAGAGGAGCATGAGTGAGGGGCTATTTAAGAGGCACGTGGGAGGCAGACTGCTTACAGGAGCATGGGTGACTCAAAGGCAGTAGCACATGAAAAGCCCACTGCAGTGTAGATGTGACCGATGCAAACTGCACACTGCCGCCTGGGCTGTTTGCCAGTTCCAGTGAGCCCAGTTCATTGAGCTATTTGGACACTAATTGTGATGTGAGAGTGGCGATTTCAGAGAATAGAGGAAGTCATTATTTAAGCCGTCTAATAATGAATAGGTTTAATGAGGTGGTAAGCAGCCATGAGGTTAAAAGCAACTTTATAAGGCATTGGAAAAGACATATATATACTAGTTCTTGAGAATTGCAAAACCAAAAACTTCGTGGAAATGTAAAGTGACCATGTATAAATAAGATGGAACTTATTGCCAGAATTTCAGCTAGGAAAGGAAATGGATAATGGGGACAAGGCTAGTAAAGGGAGGTTAACACGAAGGATCAGGGGTATTGATGGGTGTGTCCATGATGGTGGTTATGATGATCTTACTGATAGTAAGACGGTTTGACTGTGATGGTGATGGAAGAGAACCACACTCCGGGCTAAGTGTATTCCTGGGATTTTGTGTTACCATGATGGCAAAAAGTTACCGCTGTAGTATCACAGAACATATATATTTAATGTTTGTGTCTGGATCCTGGCACAGAGCCCTTGGGTTTCCTCTGAAAAGGGAGTATCTTTAATTCTTCATAACAAATCCCTTTAGGCCACACTTGGGCTTATGCTAATGAGGTGACTCATAATGGGCCCTTAGACAGCTTTCAGATTGGGTGCTGGTCAACCTGTTTAGTGGATTTGGAACTTCCAGCCACACCAGTGGCCAGTGATTTAATCAATCCTGTCCACATAATGAAACCTCCGTAAAATTTCCTCAAGGATGGGTTTCAGTCAGCTTCTGGGTTGGTGAACATATTAACTTGCTGCAAGGGTAGTGAGCTAGAAGAGGGCTTAGAAGCCCTGTGTGCCTCCCTTTCCCTGCATATGAGGCCTGTGCATCTGCTGTGTTTCAGGTGACTGTCCTCCAAAGGCCCATGTGTTCAAATATTGTTCTATAACCTGAGGCACTACTGGGCGGTAATGGAACCTTGAGGAAATGTGGCTTAACGGAAGCACGTTGGATCATTAAAAGTGGAAGAGGATATCAGGATACAAGGCTCTACCATTGTCTCTCCTTCTTCTCTTCCTCCTCCTCCTTTTCCTTTTCCTCCTCCTCCTCTTCCTCCTCTTCCTCTTCTTCATCTTCTTCGACAGTGTCTTGTTTTGTAGTCCAGGCTGGTCCTGAACTCACTAGAGAGCCAGGCTGGCCTTGACCTCACAGCAATCCTTCTGCTTCAGTCTCCTGAGTGCTGGGGGTCATGGGTGTGCCCACCACATCCGTCTTATGTGGTGCTGAGGAATTGAACTCAGGACCTTGCCCTTGATGGGCCAGCACCCCATCACTGTACTATTCCTCCAGCCCCTGTCTCTTTTACTTCTGACTGTGAGTTGAGGGCCAGTTCTGTCACAAGCTGCCACCCACCATAATGCACTGACTCACCACAGACCCAAATACAATGGGCTTACTGAGCATGGAGTGGAACTTTGAAAACAGTGAGCCAAAATAAACTCTGACTCATTATAAGTTAATTATCCTGGTATCTCCCTCCCCAAGTTATTCTTTTTATTAGTATGTATTTGCAGCACACACGATCACATTCACCTGTAGAGCTGGTCCACGTACATTCTGCATCCTCATCTCTCTCACTTGCCTTCCTCTCCCACCCTCCCACCCCCTCCCACTCTCCTCTTGCTTTCCACAAATTTCCCTCTTTCCTACCATCTCATTTATTTGGTTCTTTTACTTATTTATACTTTGGATTTCTCATATTTTGGTATTGCGTCAGTAATGGAAAGCTGGCTAACACAGTGTCTATTTTATGTAGTGTTACCCAGGTGTACCTCTTACAATAAATTTGTCATCAGAGGTAAATCACTTTTCTGAGTTCTTTGTGTCACGGTAGTAAATCACTGAAGGGAGGCCAGAGGGGACCCTTGAGTTTGTAGTCATCCAGACCAAAGTGCGGGTCATCTGGGAAACCCATTTGTACCTGGCTGTGCTTACTGTGGGGGTCAGTGTTGGTGTGGAATGGAATGGGATTGGATGGGATCAGATCAGACGGAATTGTTTGGAACCCAGTGTGTGTTAAGAGCGGTACAATTCACACAGAAAAATCAGTAATATATGTAGTGCCAAAAGAAAACTAGTCAACTGCTCAAAAACATTCACATATATTCCTTCCATCTTCAGGATAGCTCATGGCTTGAACGGCTCCTTTCACACAAGGGGTGTCTTGAAGTTCTGAGTAGTTAATAACTAATTTCAAGGTCCCAAAGTCAAATTTGTTAAATATTATATATATTATGTATATATAAAAAATATTAAAACATTTATATTATATTTATACACATCAGTATCTAATTCATGTGCATAACCAATAAAACATCATTTTGTTTCCTTAATTTCTCTCTTTGTTTTTCAGCACTGGGATTAAACCCAGAGTCTGGCATGCTCGGCAAGTACTCTGCCACTAAGCTCTATCTATTGCCAGCTCTACTTATTTAGTTTTGAGGCAAGATTGCATTCAGGTGCCCAGATGGACCTCCACCTTAGGTCATCCTGCCTGCAAGACGCAGCGTCAATGGTGTGTGGTTATTTAGGTTAACAGGTGGTCAACAGAGGCCTTAATAACCACACCTGTATTAGTCACTTCCATATATATTCAGGACAAAATACCTCAAACCCGCTACTTAAAGGCGGAGAGGCCTATTTTTGCCTAAGTTTCAGAGGGTTCAGTCTATCGTTGGCTGGCTCCGCGGCAGAAGTGGCGTAGTAAAGAGACCTCGAAGAAGGAGTGGGCGTCAGGAAGCCGAGCAGAGAGGAGGTAGAGATGGAACAGACTATGCCCCCCAGGTCACACGCCCAGGACGGCCTCTTCCGGCCAGGGCCTGCCTCCTAACAGCGCATCCAGCCGCGCGGTGTGACTGGGATCCAGTCACGTTGCAGAAGCCTCATCTCTAAGCACGCGGGATTTTCGTGGGACGTCCTAGGTCCGGACCACGACCACACCGGCGCAGAGCGGTCCCCTGACCCACACTCCCGAGCCGAGCGCTGCCCGGCCCGCGCAGAGCGGAGCCCTGGGGAGAGAGCAGCGGGAGGCGGGGCGTCGCGCCGCAGCTTTATTCTGTACAGAGCAAGAGGGGGTCCTGACTGGACCGGCGAAGACGGCGGCCTCCAGGGCATGAAGGGCAGGAGGCAGGCGGCGTCTTCTCTCGCTGGCTCCTCGCCGAAGCGCCTCTCAAGTTCTCACGGCCAGGTCAGCAGCCGCCGCCGCCGGAGTCCCCGGACTTCCGCTTCCTGCCGCCGCCCCCGCCGGAGTCCCCGGACTTCCGCTTCCTGCCGCCGCCCCCGCCGCCGCCGCCGCCGCCGCCGCCGCCGCCGCCGCCGCCGCCGCAGCCGGAGCTCTGGTGTCGGCGCCGCAGCGACCTGCGGGGCTTGTGGTGGCCCAGGCAGCCGCCGCCGCCCCCAGAGCCGCAGCAGCCCCCGGAGGAGCCCAGGCCGCAGCAGGAGGGGGCCGGCGCCGGGCAGGGGCACTTGGGCGGGCCCTTGGGGGGGCCCTTGGGCGGGGGCTGGCACTGCTTCTGGCTCTGCTGGCAGGACATTTTGAGAGGAAGACAGTAAACCTAAGGAGAAAATTTTAAAGTCTTTAGCACAAGTGTCAAGCAGATTTTGTCCTTTACTCTGAATTTCATTTGATCCTGTCCCCAAACGAGCTACTTGGTGAACAAGATCCTTAAGCAGAATTTGGAAACTGCTATGACATGAAGTTAAGTGAAATAATCTCTCTCTCTCTCTCTCTCTCTCTCTCTCTCTCTCTCTCTCTCTCTCTCTCTCTCTCTCTCATTTCTTGCTCCTCTGCTGAAGGATGCTGATCTTCCTAAGCGGGCTCTGTTGTCCGCCCCGGAATGAGGCTCCTAACCCTCTGGGAACGCGTGCTCAGAAGCCTTCCTGTAATGCGTCTGCCTCTTATGCACGTCGGGCAGGAACGCGGCATCTCTGAGAACATTTACTAGAAGAGACTAGAGGGGAAGATCTAGAAGGTCCAGATGTCAACAGGACCCCTGCTGACTCCTCCTCTCCCACTACTTACATAGGAGTTCTAGATGCCCTCCCTCCCTGGTCTGGGACAGTCACAGGCCCAGAGTCTGCTTCTAACCATATCTGACACTAATCAGAGCAAGACAAAGGCAGGAGCAAGTGTGGCTAACAAGCCTGCGCGCAGCCCCCCGGCCCAGCCTCCTTTTCCTGGCACTCACCGAATGAGCGGGAGCAGCGGAAGTCGCCACTGGCAAGGATGGAGTCTGAGGAGGCCGGCACCAGAGCCCTTTTATCCTGGGCCTGGCATCCTCCTGGGCATGAGGTAGAGTCTTTGTATGCAGAACAGTCACTTCCACAGCCAGCATGAAGGTGACTCTTCTCACATTCCAACCTGCAGCTGCAGATCTACCTGGGCTGAGCCAAGAGGAATTCTGGAAGCTAGAGAGATTTTCTAGACATCTGTCCATAGGCCTGCTGCAGGCCAGGCATTCCATCTTCATGTCTTCACTCTCTCATTAATTCAATAGTTATGCACTATGTATCTCGGGTCTATAATTTTGCAATATATAGATGACACAAAGATGACATGGGCCAACCTGAGGACCTTACATACAGTATTAGAGCATCACTTATAAGTTTATGTACCATGTGGTCTTGGTGCAGTTCCTCATAGCTGTTCCCTAGGGTAGTTTCTGACTCTTTTTTACAGTATGAACCATTTGAAAGTAGGACACATTTTGGCCACCTGTGGGTTCCATGTGCTGGGCATCGTGCCTGGCACAGTTACCTTAGGAAGAACATCAAGATCAAGAAGAAGGAAGGCAGGTGTGTATGCAGCGCAGAGGCAGAGACTCAGACTACAGCGCATCAGCCCCTTTGCTTTCAAAATCGCTTACAGCAAGACAGACTCCTGGGGCAGGGGGGAGGGAATGTGATTTCCACTAACATCAGATATTAATTCCTGACAGATAAATTATCCGAGACCACAGCTCTGCAACAATGGGACAGGTGACTGCGTGTAGGCCCCAAGGAATCCACAGGGCATGGAAGCAAAGGCACTGGGGAGCTGGCGGCCTCTGGGGCCACTGGGGTCAGTGGGTATGCGGAGAAGACAAGGACTTTCTTGCTTTAACAAAAAAACACGGAGAAAACATACTTTCGTACTAAACACAGCAGTCAGAAGTAAGAGCAAGGTCGCAAGTTATCCCTTAGGTAGGAGCGCTGAGTCAAAGACCCACGTCGGTTCAGACAGCTTGATTTTAAAGAAAAGATTATTCAGAAGTTAAAGATGGTTGATGAAACTGATGCTGCTGACCCTTGTGTCTCCAGTCAAAAGAAACTAGAGCTGATGTTGGGGAAAGAGGAACACAAGGTGGAGCTGGCCGAATGAGCAGAAGTTACTCGGAGTTTTACAGCTCAAGAGACCCAAAATGGCACCCTGCCTCCCATGGGCAAGCTACGCAGACTCGAGCACATCGCACGGTACTTCCCAAGGTGCAGCTTCTCTGTCTACCTGGCAGCCATGGCAGCTCTGAGGCTAAAATAACAGATTGTGTGTGGAGCACTGAGCACAAACCCCCGGTGGCTGGGACGCCGGCTCCCTGCTACAGCTACTGCTGTGCTGATTGTTACTACTTCTCAACACTTCCCATGCGTTGGTATTAAAAGGCAAAGTATTAATCTGCCTAAGGAAACTCTTTTGCCCCGAGAGCTGGATACTACCTGAAGTAATTAAAAGTCTTAATGTCCTGTTTTCTTTATTGGACTCAGATGAGGCCACATGTGTAAATATATGAAAATAAAGACGGGTAAAAATGAGTTTGTGAGTTTGTCCTAAACGATTTATTCAGCACTCTGTGTTGTGTACAGAGTATCACCCTGGGAAATGTGGAGGACTTGGAGAGGCCTGGAACCCAGCCTTGTCTTCAAGGGTAGCTTTTTGTAAGTAGTTTACCATTTGGGATTCTGAACAAGCACTCTACTACCTTATACATTAGGCACAGTGACTGCTACAGAGAAGGCCAGCCCGGGAAGGCAGGTGTGCCTGTTCTGCAGACAGGAGAGGGATAAAAGTAGGTGGAAGTGGGTGCAGGGATGTGGAGATCTGCACTGCTGGCTACAGTATGTACGAATGAGGTCTAGAGAGGAACATGTAAGAGGATCTGGGAAGAAGCTTCCATGTGGAGAGTTAATAGCGTGGAAAGAAGCGGTAACACGGGACAAAGATCTGTAGCACCTTTTATTTGACGTAGACCTGAAGAATCACACATTGCTCTACAATTAAATGAATAGTGTGGGTACTCAGAAACAAAGTATTCCCATAGGCTGGACAAATTAAGATCTGGCTTTAGAGAAATTATTACTAATGAAAGTTTCAGTGGGATTGATCTTACTATTGATGTTCTCAGTTCAAGCAGCTCTATCAGAAGCCTCAAAAGAGTCAGGCGAATACCAGGTGCCACAGAGGCTGATGGGACCCTTGGAGAGGGGCAACTGTCCCACGTCACCCCCAGGTGGTCCTGTGGTTCCTCCCCCTGCCTCCACTAAAGAACAGCAGGAGGAGCACCTGGGCCCCCTGCCTGCTCACGATTACCTCAAGGTAGTGGGTGCAGACCACAGTTTTTACCCCCATCTCTATTCAAGAGCATACATTAAATTTAGGATAATCCTGATGACATCTTTCTGTTCCGATATCATTTTGATGGATATAGCTTCATTGGCAGTAAAGGCCTAGAGTATCCTGCCATGGTGGAATTTGCCCCATTCCAGAAGATAGCAAAAAAGAACTCAAGAAAAGAGACACCAAGACTGAAAGTATTGAAGATGATCCATAAACAGCTTTTAGAAACTCACAGCCTGGAAGAAGAGAAAACCAGTGCCAGTCCTGAAAAATCTTCTGGTAGAGACAGAGGCAGACCAGAGAGCTCATTGCTAGAAAAGCCACACCTCTTCTGGAGTATATAAAAACAGAAAATTAGAAAAGCAAGGAACGAGAAGAAAAGTGAGAAGAACAATGAAGAAAGAGGGAATTAGAAAAGAAGCACTTGTGGGAGGAAGAAAAAAGGAAACGAAGAAGAAAGATGCAGGGAAAAAGAGGCAGATAAACAAAAGAAAATTGCTGAGACCAAGGTGAAGGTGAACCTTCTTAGGAAATCAGAAAAGGGAAAGGCACCCAGCACAGAGAAACAGAAAGAAAGAGGCGAGGAAGTTGGTATTGGAGATGGAAACCAGGAAACTGGTGCTCCCTGCAGTCATGAGAGTGGGGCCCTGGGAGAGCTGGCCCCAGGCACTCCGGGAGGAGTCGCAGGATGACAGTGAAAACGCACAAAACCGCATGGAAGAACTTGCAGTGCGAAAATGCTACTCAAGTGGAGGCAGAAAACACAGCCCTTGTGCTGAGTTTGACAGGTTTGCCAGAAGAAATGAACCCAAACTAACAAGGGGGAAAGAATTTACTCAAGACAAAGGGAAGAAGTGGAGCCGGGACAGGAGTGTCCCTGTGGGACAGCGCAGAAACTGTCCAGAGAGCAGAAGGGAGCCCAGCCTGGCACCCGGCAGAGAGGGCTTGCTTGTGCCTGCATTTTCCATATGAATCCATTATTAAACTAACCAAAAAAAAAAAAAAAAAAAGAAAGAAAAACGCTCTATCATAGACACAAACTATGTCAAACTTATTATCATAGACACAAACTATGTCAAACTTATTAGTGTTACCCCAATATTTCCATTATTTCTTGTAACAGAATGTGCGCATTAGCTCTTCCTAAATTATATGTTTGTCAAACACAAATACAATTTTCATGAAAACTTCTAGTTGTAATCAATGAAGTTGGTTTTCCTTGATACAATAAGACCTGACTTAAGATTTTGAGTATACCTTACAGAAGGGTAGAGAATTCCTTTCCTCACTCCACTCCGGTGGTGGTGGTGGCAGCTTGGTTGCTATTGTTACTGAGCATTGATGCGAAGGCCTTCTCCCTGACATGCATCCCAGCCTTTCTTTTTTTCTTTTAATTATAAGTCAGAGTCTTGCTAAATTACTCAAGCTGGATTCAAATTTGTGATTCTCTTGTGTCAGACTCCTAGAGCTCTGGGATTTCAGGCAAGTACCACTACAGCTTCTCACTTGCAATATTAAGATGTTCTGAATCCCTTTAAGATATCTATGGGAATATGAATTTGTGCCAGGGCCTGGGCATGAGGATTCAAGGGAAGAAGGAAGGACACGGGGCAACATTTTACCTTCTCTCTGTTCAGATAGAGGTGCTTGTTGTCCCTGATGAGATAGACAGATTTCTTCACCCAGAAATAAAGACTATGGATTTCTTTTTCATAGACCTCTTCACGCATAGGCAGATACTTGGCAGGAAATAGGAAACACTTGCTGACCTGCTGGTTCAGGCATATGTCTGGGAAGTGCCTTGTAGTAGACTAGGACACAGCTCCATTGACACCCGATGCGGAGAGAGGATGGGTCTACCAGGAAGGCAGATGAAGGCAGACCAGACCCACGGCTGGAGGGCAGCAGGTACTAAAACACTTTGGGGCTTTTTTCCAGTTCTGTACCCACATGTAGGCCCTGGACAGACTGGACTTTATGTCTTCTGTTCTCCTGCTCAGACAATAGTAATTAGAGACCTCTAATCATTTTCCACGCTGTGTCTCATCTAATGCCCGTAGCAGCGTGCACACAGCGACTTCCCTGATGTGCAGACAGAGGTGAAAAAGGTTAAGTAACTTGCTCAGCACTCCAGAGTTATGGGTGGACTTGAGGTTCAAACCCAGGCCCTCTAGTTCTACAGCCTCAGAGCAGAGTTACCACCCCAATTTCTTTCCTACAATTTTCGTCCTTCTAAATCTGCTTATAGGGAAAAAAAAAAACCTGGTTTGTTAGACCCAACTATTTTCATACATAAATACATATGCCCTTTTCATTCACATTCTTTTATTAGTTATGTATTTAGGTTACATAGTAATGACAACAAACAGCTTGAGAAACTGGTGTATTTACATATCATATCTTGATCATTTTGAAAGGAAAGGCAACCATCACAGAGCTATTTAAATTACACACACACACACAAAAACAAAGATCTAAGAAGTGAATCTATGGAATTCATGGGAGAGGTCCCTTTTTTCCATGAAATATACATGAACTTGTACTTCTTCCAGCCTCATACTTGGCTCTCAGCCTGGATCACTCTGTACCTCCCCCTTTCTCTGGAATTTCACCCACTCCTAGAATAAGCCTCCGTTTCTAAGTTCAGGTTGTGGAGTAAGGCATCCCACACACTAAAACACACATACCAGAGGAGGCGCTTCTCCACAGGCCCCACCTACAGAGCAGTTGTCCTGACCTGTGATGCCAAGAGATGACAAAGAATGTGAGTGTCAGACTAGAGATGGTGGCTCCTACTGCACAGAAGAAGAGCTCCACTCCCCACTCCCCCAGTTTATTTCTGGTGCTCACCCCCCCCCCCACATTAATCCCCACACTCTGAGGGCATGCTAGCAGCTACAACAAGAACTTTGAAGGACCTGCTAGACCAAACCTTATGAGAATTCTACACTTCTTTTCAGACTGACGACCTGTTTCCATTTTTTAGGAAGTTTAATACCCTCTGATAATACTCAGGAGATAACAATAATGATGCAAATTTCACCAATGTGAAATTTACTGTATTTCTGGAACTTGTAGAGATTGCCAAGGAAAACTGTCTCCTTTGACCTTTACTGAGTTATGAATGTGGCTCACTTTGGAGTTCTAATGCCTTCTTTAGATTTCCACCTTCTGAGCTCTTTTGAAGAAATTCCTATTTTTCCTTGTTCTTTCTATTCCTGGACATCAGACAAGGTGGAAAGGCAAAAGGCTGGAAATTATGTGATACCGAACAGAGTCTGACCTAGCTGTGACTAATATGTGATTTTGCCTTTACAGTTAAATTTTCTGTAAGCTGAAGGAAGCTAAAGAGGCATCCACGACTTCTCCAAAAGCTAAATTTTAACCCTAAAGTTTTCTCCTTACTTCAAAGGAACTCCTGTTTACTCCTCAATGTTCATTCCTCCTTGAAGCCATAGCTGCAGTCCCAGAAGGAATGCTTGTGTGTACAGAAACGTAGACCAATCACGTGGTCCTCAGCAAGAGCACAAACTTGGGATGATAGTTCTAACCCCAGAACACATTAGAAGCTTAAACACAAGCCCTCAACTCTTTCTCAGTCTTCCCTGATGGAACCAGAGCAGACGGGGGAGTTAAAAATAACACCAACACTGTAATTATGGGACTGAAAAAGAAAAAAAAAGAAAAGAGGGACAACAGGTTAAATGAGAATATAGACTGTTACTTGAGGGTTTTGTTCACAATAGAAAGCTTACTTTCTCAGATTTTGGGATTGGGAGGTTGTTTCTCCATTTTTTGGCATAGTCTTTTAGTGTGTAGCAAGCTCATACCTGGAACGTTTCTCTTACACCCATCTTGGAACTCCATGGACCAAAGAGAAGAGACATACAACTTCTTCTACAATCTGTCAAGCTCTCACTTGCCTATTAGACTATCTCGCCCTCATATGGTTGATACCAGGAATATGTACTTGCTTTGAGAGAGGTCCACCCACCACTCACAGGGCCAGGGGCCGTTCGTGGCTCCCCCGAGATAACCACATCGGTCTCGAGTTCCTAACTGTCCACAAAATGAACACGTAGAGATAGCCAAGAATTCAGTTTTTTGCAGAGCTGGGATACTAGGCACTCTGGTTCTACACATACTTCTGGCATGGACTCCATGTGGGTTTTACTTAGGAGAAGGTATGGAAGGAAGAGTGAAACAGATGCCATGATTTAGGCAGATAAATAACCATCAAAGAAAAGAGACGGAGGAAAAGTGCAACTACTCGATGTCCCCAGTGGCTCACGTAGCCTGCCCCTCTGCTGGACCGCTGAGAGTGCGAGTAAAGGCCTAACCGGAAGGCCTAGCCTTGTGCTCCCTCCCCCGCAGCACACCGAGGGGCAGCAGCAGTATGGGCTTCACATGTTGTGTTTTAAACTACCAAGGATTGGTATTCGGAGTTTGGTGATTGAGAGGGCACTCGTGAGATCTCCTTAGGAAGCAATTCTGAATATTTGTGCTTCAGTTAAATAGCAGGGAATCACCTGGCCAATGTCCAACCTGTAATAGATGCTCGGTGGGTTTCCCTGGTGCCTGTGGAAATGTCAATAAATATTCTCACCTACGTGTCATGGGATGTCCCATAAATGGCCCAGATATATGAAATTATATAATAATTATAAGGTATAACATTGTACAATAATTACATGTAGATCCCTTTTCTTATCTCCATTAAGAAAGTAGTTCAGATATTTAAAGACGCAGTGCTTTCTGTTTTCTCCTTTCTTTATGATGTGACAGACCCCTAGAAATACAAATGTCCTCTCTAGAAAAATCATACGTAATGTGCTGATTCTTTGGATGCATGTTACGTGGTTGAACAGTGATGTGTGTGTGCGCACATACATATATAGGTCTATAAGCAAATTAATTTAGAAAACAGATTTCTCTCTTTTTTTTGTACTGGCAAACCTAGAGTTCTGACATCAAATCACATTTCTAGTTCTTTTTATTTGTTTATTTATTTTTAATTATTTTGAGTAGGGACTCGCTAACTTGCTAAGCTGCCAGGTCTGGTTCAAGCTGCCTTCCCCCTGCTGCAGTCTCCCAGACGGCTTGGACTCTAAGTTTGCACCACCACAGCTGTCTGCAATGTGAGGCTCTACAATAATCAAACTGCTTTCCTATATCAAGGAGCGCTATGAGAGTCCTGACAAGACGACGTTTCTAATTTGCATTTCCTATGTGGTGAATTTTATGTTCTGAGGAACAGAATTTGAGAGACTAAACTAACTTCCGGAAGCACACACACTGACACATCTGTACACATGTAGATATTCTTACTAAGCATCTTTATGTTACATGCATATTCTCGCTCTATACGTCGTCTGTTTATCCATTCCTACTCTGATGTGCGTTTATACACACTTGCAAATATTAGTTCAAAACAGAAATTAGCAGGTAAAAAGTAAAGAGAAAGGAAGACGTGGAGAGGTCACAGAGAACACTGCTCTCTCCCTCAGAGTAGACTCCACACGGCCCGCCTTTCTTTCTGGCGGCTTTCCTCGGTGCGGAGCACGGAAGAGCAGTCGGCGGGACATCTGGGAGGAGGCTGCCCCAGAGAAACCCGCCACACGGAGTCGCGGCCGTGCTCCGGGATCCTCCACCCGCGAGCTGTGCTAAGAGGTGGGTCTAGAATGAAACTCCCTCTGGTTTTCAGCTGAGGCGCACCCAAACCATCTCTGGAGGGCAGCGCTGTGGCTTAGGCGTGCAGTGTTTCTCACGTTTCTAGTTCCGAGGCCGCGAGGCCCCCCCTTTGCTGTGACATCGGTCCTTCTGGACCACGCTACATGATAGGCCCTCCATCAGTTGCCCTGGGAAGGGCCCATTTCTTCCCTTCACCTCTCCTCTCGCCCCCTCTCCGGCGTCAGAGCATCTCTCCCCGCGGTTCCTAGAGTGTCTGTGCGCTTTACCTGTCATTTCATGTTTGTAGTTTGACCTGCTGAGTTAACCAGGAGGCAGGGAGCTCCTGAGAGCCTGAGACCGTGCCCTTCCGGCTTGGGGTTCCTGGCACCCGGCACGGAGTGCAGAGCAGGTGCTCGGTGCACCCTTCAGCAGACGGAGACATTCCTCCCGAGGGCGCGCGAGCCGGTGGTGGGGAATTCCAGGAGGGGTGAGCTCGGCCACTCCCGAGATGGAAGGCCCAGCTCGGTCTCCCTGGGCCTCCTTGGCGTGTCCTCAGGCTGCGGGAGGGTGACCGTCCTGCGGGGGGAGGCCTGTCCTGCGGAGAGGAGGCTCCTTCCGAGAGCTTTGAAATGTGAGCAGAGGCAGGGAACCAAGGAAGAGGAGAAGCAGGACCCCGGAGACACCAGCTGTCCTAAAAATGAAAACTGACTGGTGGTCCGTCCATGGTTCTGGGCCTGCCCCCGCTCCCCAAGGGCTGGTTATGCGGATCAACCTTCTTCACTTCTCTGAAACTCATTTTCTCACTTATTGCCTTGGAGAGCAATGATATTAATACTGCATTCACTATTTTCATACAGCTGATTTTCAAATGAGATAATAGATTGTAATTCAAAAAGAGTTTGTAAGCTAGATTTGCCCTGTGGTTTTTTGTTGTCGTTGCTAGTAGAGCCTGTGATTTTTGCGACACTGGGGTCAACCCCAGGGACTTCACACTGAGGTGCGTCCTCAGCCCACTTTTATTTTTCATTTTGAGATAGGTTCTCACTGAAGTTGTTAAGTTGCCCAGGCTGGGCTCGAACTTGTGATCCCCCTGCCCCAGCCTCCCAGAGTGCTGGGATTACAGGCCTGTGACACTAGGCCCAGTTTACTGCTAGGAGTATTTAAAAGGACTCCCAGTGGGCACAGGAACGACAGAATGCGGGGAGGGTAAAGACAGCAGCTGCCTCTCTCATAGGGAACACGTGCTCAAATGTCATGAAAGAAGAAGAGAATCTCTGCATGAGAACTCGCGTCCCAGGGCGGGGGTGGGGGCGTACGCTGTCAGGAGGTGAGGCAGGGATCACGTGACTACTGTTAGCGCGATGCTGGACAGGTGATTTTACCTGGGAAGGCTCACCATCCTCAGGTGTGAAATGAGGACAAAAATTGCACCTGCCTCCTGGGTCGTAAAAGAGATCTGATCATTCCACCCGTGAACATGTGCTTACCCTTAACTCTCTGTGCCAAACACTATTCCAGGTATTGGGATGCAAACAAGAAATTAAACGGGGCTAGTGGCATAGCTGGTAACCCAAGCAACTTAGTGAGACCCTGTCTCAAAATTAAAAATAAAAAAGTAGCCGGAGTCCCACTCCGTGCAAAGACCCTGGGTCCAGCCCTCAGTGTGGCTGATAATAATAGGAGTAATAACAATGGCAACAGCAGTAAAGGAGACATGGTGGTGCACACTTGTAATGCCTACAGTCCGGGAGGCTGAGGCAGGCGGGTTTCAAGTTCAAGCCCCAGCTAGGCAAATTTGTGTCTCGGAGAGCATCTATTTCAAAATTAAGAAACAAAAAAGGCTGAGGATATAGCTCAATGTGAAGGCCCAAGGTTCAATCCCCAGGACTGCCAAAATAAAGGAAAAAAAAAAAAGAAGACATTAAAATCCTCTGACTTGAGATTGCTTCCATGACGACAGGAAGGGAAAAACAATAAACTCGTGAATATGTTGCATAGACTTACTACTTCAGGAATTACAATAAAATATAGAGGCACGAGGAGTGGGAACAGAATGCTTTCTGAGTTGGGGCGGTTGGAGGTGGGCAATGGGACAGATTGTGACAGCAGCTGTACTTAGCTTAATGTTTTCTTGTCTGACAAAGCCACGGAAGCCAAGCCCGAGAATCGTCTCTGGCGCCCCCTGGGTAATCAGACTGGATTCACAAAATGCGGGAAATTCCTAATAGGATAAGCACATAACTGCGAAGATTCTTTCCTTTAGTTAACAAGAATATTTTCAGTGCCACCCTGTTTGTGGCCTTGAGGACGTCAAACAAAGTAAGATCAGCTCTCACTACAGCGCGTTCAGGCTAGTAGGTTAAGGTGAGCAGATTCCCCGGCAAGTCACCCACGTGGGCCACACGGGAGGCCGGCTGACACATGCCACGAGGATCCCTGGCAGTCTTACTCACCGCCTGCCGCTCACAGCCCGTGGTGCTGTGCATACTATTCCACCCCCTCCTCTTTCCCCCGTGGCCCGGCCCTTCCCAACATGCATCTGTCTCACGCAGCAGATGTGCTAAGCAGGTCAACAGCTGCCGTCAGCGGGTGGAGATGTTACAGGAATGACAAGGAACGATATCTGATCGTGAGGTTGGCCCTGCCAGCTTCTGCCTGGGGACCTGGTCCAGATTCCTCCTCTTTGCTGAACACTGACTCCAGGAGAAGACTTGTGAGCATCGGAGAGAGGAGTGTCTCACTCGCTCTACCCCTGTGAGGGCGGCAGAGGAGCTGGTTTGGTGAAATACTCTTGCTGAATCTTGAGAAGAATTCGGAGAATTGCGGTATAGCCTATGATGGCTGGAAGAGTCCCCGACTGCTTGTCTCCCCTAACTTGCCCATTTTACAAAGGAGGAAACCGAGGACATGAAGTGACGTATTCAATGGGACAAAAACAAATTTGTGGTGCAACCAGGACAACAGCAGATGAGAGAAGTAGGAGACTGTGGTCATTTGTAATGTCAGGTGATGCATTTTCATAATTTTATCTACAATGACGACCTTCTCTGGTTGCAGTTTATTTAGAACTGAAGATCCTAAGTCACGAGAACTCTTTAGTCCCTATTCCAACTGTCACCCCTCACTCTCTGTGTCTCCCTGTGTACTTATGGTCATAGTCCTTCCAACAAGGGGTAGGAAAACTGTAACTTACTGGTAACTAGGATGTACGAGGCATTGTTCTGAGCAGTCTTACCAGGGGCAGTCTAGAGGAGGACCTCACGTAACTTACTTGAAGTCACAGGGTCAGTCAACACATCTGTCTGACTCAAAGACTGGGTCGTGACACATACCAGCAGTTGCTCTCCTGTGTCAGCTATGTAGCTCAGATTAAGTCCTTTGCTGCTCAGATTGGAGAATATTACATGTAAAGCAATTACAGTGGTACCCGGGACATAACCGATCCTCACAAATAAGGGACAATTCTCTCTTTCCTTGCCCTCGGGTTTCAATAATAAATATATTTGAGTCATTTTTCTTATGGACATTAAAATTGACTCAACATATACACACACTATGTGCATTAATATGTTTGTAAAATTAAAAATGTAGATGCATATGCCTGTTTTTGCTGATTGATTTTGGGAAACATAAAGTCTGTCTCTTCTAACCTTGTCTGGAATTTTTGCAAAGATATTTTTCTTCAACAGAGAACATCTTAAAAATTATCTCACAGAGAGAAGGGGATTAAAGTTTTACTTGGCCTTTTTATTGTTTGTTTTATTTTGTTTTTTACTTCAGAGGATGTGTGGGGAAGCTGACTCAGGCTAGACCCCGCACAGCAGCATCCCAATATGCTCTTCCCACCTTCCCAAGGGGTTGGTTCCATGTTTTGGACTTGCCATTATCTCTAAATTGCTCAAAATAAACTTCTATATTTCAGAGGATCCAAGCAATCTGAACTATCTTGCATAAGAAATAGTGTATTGAGATTCTTTTAAGTTATAGAAACCAGACTAAGGTAAAACTTTTGGTTAACCTAAAAGCCTCCTGCAGCAGTACAACCCAAAGGCCGCATTTCTAAGCCACAAGTTTTAGAAACAAGACCATCTGCATCATTCAGTGTGAATGTCTTTGTAGCACTTGCCGAAGATCACCTACTGTTGGCACTTGAAGTCACCTGACTTACACATAACGTGGTCCCTGCTGTCATCTTACGGATGTGCCAACTAGACCCAAGGGTGAGGAGTTACAAAAGGCAGAGCCAGGAGAGAACTGGTCAACTAACACTACCCAGCAGCTGTTTTAGATTATCTTTTATATGTCATAACAGGAATTACTTTCTGCAGTGAGAAATCAGTTTTAAAAAGCACACATCGTGCAATGTCACAAAATACAATAATGCAGTAGCCAAGATTCATGTTTCCCTTATTAAGCAATCACAGGGCAATACGCATTGTAATCCTAGAACAGGACAAGGGAGAAGGCCAGCTCATGCGAGCATTGGCGGTTTACTGAGTGATCTCATCCGCAGAAGAGGAAATGGGAGGTTTCTGTTCCCACGCCAATTCCTGCGGGATCGAGAACACCAAGATTGGAGAAAATTAGAAAGACAACTAGAAAGACTCAAATGATGTACATGACCAAGACCAGACAGGAAAGAAAGCAGGGAAGAAAATGTTGGAAGAAGCCGGGTTGTAGCCGCCCGTGCCTGAAGCCCTATACTTGGGGAGGCTGAGGCAGGAGGTTTGCAAGGTTGAACCCATCCTGAATAACTTAGCCACTTAGGAGGAAGACTGTCTCACAAATAAAGGGTTAGAGGTGTCAAATTTCCTTCCCTTATCACTAGCCCAACATATTGTCAGGAAGGTGTAAACAGCCTCTTTAAATAAAGTTAATTCTTTCCTGCTATGTTTCTTATGAAAAGGATTCCAAATATACCTGTGTGAGAAGTTTTAGCCCATATATGTGTTCCCCTGAATGTCATTCATTGTCAAAGATGTCAGAGCTAAATTTTAAATTCAGGATGGTTTAATTTTCTCTCTTTTTCTGTTATAATATATTTATAGTTATATAATTTAGTTAGAAAGTGAAAATATAGAAATATATAACTTAAACGTTTCCACATTATTCTGTCTGTGTACACATATATCTGAATTATTAACAATTACATAATATTTTATATAAATAGAGAACATTTATAACTAAGCAAAAAATGTTTAATTTACAACACAAGGAGTTTGGGCATACTAGAGGTCATCAAAGTTAGCCAGTGAGGAGCATGCTCAGTTTGGGCCCCTGTGCAAAAACCAGTCGACTGCAGCTGTGAAGCCACAGCCCAGGTGTGGGATGGGGTAGGAGGGGCAACTTCTGTTCCTATGTATAGCACAGCTGGGTGACTGGTGGTCAACATTTAATTGTCTGACTCAAAATAGCTTGTTGAGAGGATTTTTAAATGTTCCCAAGTCAAAGAGAGGATAAACATTTGAGAATGGATCTGTGTTCCTTCTTGTAGACACATATTGAAGTGTAACAGTCATTCCAGGAACATGTACAATTATTTTGTGCCAATCAAAAATGTTTAAGAATTTAAAAGTTATCACCAACATTATGCATTGAAAAACATAAAGGACTAGATGTGTAGCTCAGTGCAAAGACCCGAGGTTCAATCTCCAATACAAAGGGAAAAGCCACAATGTTTAGACGTTAAAGATCATGTTGAGGAGTTTAGGGGAGCCTACCAAACAACTGTGGAATGAGGAAGAACCAAGTGGCAAGAAAATGGGATGCTTAGATCTGTGATGAGCCACGCTGTGAACTGCCCGCAGGACTTGGGGGCATGTCTGTGCTACTCCGGCTCGCTGAGTGCGGTCTTTTGCCGGGACTAGACCTCAGAGGGCCTCAGGAGTTGTTGAGCTCTGTGAGCTCGTGTGTAAGTTGTATGTAGACCAACCTCTGGATGGCTGCGGTATACACGGAGAAAGCTCATTTCTTGGAAGTTGACCAGTGCATTTTAATTTTGCCTCTAAACTTTATATCTACTTATATAATTTTAAAATAATAAACATGAAAAATTACATGATTATGCTGATTGCAGACTAAGAAGCACCTTAGCTTCCTACGCCACGGGTATTAATTGAAGTAACGGGGAGCACAGGGTCCCAGGAGGGCTGTTCCTGTCCCTAAGTGGTTTGACGAGGTGTGATCAGAGGAGCTGCAGACCTTTAGCCGTTCACAGGCAGCAGAGCACTCCAGATGACTCCCTGGGACTGTCCCACGGTCCGTCAGCGTGTCTGTTAGAAGTAACATTCCCCCTTTTCGTTCATTCACTCGCACATCCATCCACACACTCGCCGAACACAGCGTCTCCTGGGCACCAGGTCTGTGGGGTAGGTTTGGGCAGTGGTTACCGCTCTGCCTAATCTCTGATTGTGTGCGTTTGGGGGTCTGTAGTTACAAAAGGTCCCCCAACCCCCGAAAGCCATGAGGAAAACACCGCCAACCATGACAGGCGACTGGCTGGGTGTGTGGATGCTGTTCCTGCCCTCTCGAATTCTTGGGGATCTCTCGTTTTCTGCCGGAGCTGACCTGGGCACTATCTACTGTTTTCAGGACAGTTCCAGCATCTTCCCTAGGCCAGTGTCCTATGGCCTTAAGAGGGAAAACCTACTAGATTAAAAAAAAAAAATGTTATCCATATAGTCCAGAATAGGTTGGAGAGTCCAAAACAGCCCAGAAAATATTGCATTTTATACTCCATTCAACAGCCCAAAAGATAAGCAGGGTGGACACACCTACCCTGAGGCCGAGGGTCGAGTGCCCAGACCTTCTGCTTAGATGAATCAGACGCAGGAATGAGGCAGCCTGTCAAGCCCACAACCTCCACCCCCGGATTCTGCTAATTGGCTAGGGTAGGTTGTTCACAGAGGTCTCTGGGACAAGCTCGCCAGCTCCCTCCGCTCGCTCGTGGTCACGCAGAGGTCTCTTCTGCTTGCAACAGAGAGAGCCAGCGGGCTTTCCGGCGGAGAAGCCTAACTACAGACCAAAGAACTAGACCAACAGTCACCGCCTTGCGTTCAGGGCTTTATTCTTGCCAAAGTTTGGGGTTTGCGCGACTCTGGCAGGATGCCTTGGAAAAGAAGCAAAGGGTGGAGGCGAGTGGGGAGGCTCCATCCCGCTGGGAGAGGCTGCCGGTGTTGCAGAGGCACAGTGAGCGGTTGGCGCCAGGGCCCGACCGTCCCCTGGCAGTTAGCAGCAGCAGTCATCCTCGTGGTCGCAGCACGCAGGCCCTCGGGACCTCATGGGGATAATTCCCAAGCAGCAACACCCTCCGGATGCACAGCACCCGCCACCAGAGCCGCAGCACCCGCCGCCGGAGCCGCCGGAGCCGCAGCAGCCTCCCGAGCCGCAGCATCCAGAATCTTCACAGCAACCAGATGAGCCAGTGTTGCAAGCTTGGGGCCGCTGGACCCAGCGTCTCAGGGGACTCACCCCGAAGGTGCGGGGAGCCAGACAGCAGTAGCTGGTGGAACAGGGAGCAGAGCAGGGGTCAGGAGCACAGCCCTGGGAGGCTGAGCCACTTGCTGAGCCGTTACCTTGAGTGTAGTAAGTCTGGCCAGAAGAAGGGTACTGGACATAATATGTCTGGGTCTGGCAGGGGGCTGGACATTTGACATAGGTCTTTTGGCACGGAGCTGGGCACTTGACATACGTCTGGCAGGGGGCTACGCACTTCACATAAGTTGTCTGCATTGGAGCTGGGCACTTCACATAGGTCTGGCAGGGGGCTGGGCATTTCACAAAGGTTTGAGTCTGGCATGGAACTTGGTACTTCACGTAGGCTCGAGCTGGGGCTGGAGCTGCGTAATTTGCAAATGCCTGAGCCTGGCTGGGAGCGGGGCCGGTCACAAAAACAGCTTGGGTCTGGCTCGGAGCCTGGCACTGCACAGACGCTCCTTGCCCAGCCCCCAATCCTGAGCCTTTCACGCAAGAGGGAGGGAACTGTGGCTGCTTCTGCTGGTCACACATCTTGCTGTGGCTTTGCAACACCTGAAAAGAAAGGCTTCATCAGACCTAGGGAACTAGGCCAGTTTCCAGGGAACCTTGCAGCATCCCATTTAAATAGAGTGGTCGTTAAGCACTGTCCTTTTCAGATGGTCACGAGCACACACACACAGAGGCTGTATACCTGGTATATATACCTGGCTGTATACCTGGACATTCCTCTCGTGCTTGTACCTCTCTATGTAACTTTGGTCAGGTCACTGTGGGACTGTCTCTGCAATAGGAAATTAAGGGATCCAAAGGCAATGTCTACATTTCTACTCAACTCTCCACACTCCCTCTCTCCTTACTAAAGCATCTGTATCGTGAATTATCCTTAGGCAATTGCTATTCCCTAGCTGACCTCCCCTGTCACTAACTCTGGCTGGCTTCTTTAATCTGCCAAGTCAGGCAGTAACCAGAGAAGTCAACTTTATGTTAAGAAATCCTGAGCCAATATGAACTTCAAGCAGGCAAAAATCAAGGTCTGAGTAAGTTTCCACAATCTACTTCACGGATCAACTAGATATCATTTAACCTCATCAGTATGTGGACCCAAGAGAGGACTATGCAAAGGCGCTGGCATTTTGGGGGAAGCTAATTCTGCAAAAATCCCTTCCCACATCGAAGGACCAGGCCCTCTGCTCTTGTCCCCAGGCACCGTGCTCCCTGCCAGCTCCACCGCCCTTCTTCCCACAGTTTCTCACCCCAACGTCGCTCAGATGCTGTTTCTAGCCTGGATCCTAGGTATAAAGACTTACCTTTTTTTCCTGGCAGGAAAAAGACTGGAGGAGGCCAAGGATCTGAGGAACTGACAGTTGGGGACACGTTTTATAGGGCAGCAATGAGGCAATTTAATGGCATCTAAATGAAGCACCAGCGATCACGAGGATAGGCACTGGTGTTGCATTGGCGAGATTCCTCCCCACTACGCCTGGTTCTTCAGTCAGAGGCGCAGCGTGTCTCTGCTTGATGTTCAGTTCTCCTAAACACGAGAGAGGTGATTCCTGCTGCCGTCAGAGTCCACCTTCCTTTCCTAGAAATTGCGAGTGGTGCCTGTGCAGCCTGTCCCCAGTTAGGCTTTTCTGTAGGCCACTTGGGTCTTCAAAATCTTCTCTTGTAGTCATATCCTCAAAGTTTCATACATTGCTCCCAAAGCTACATTGTTTCTTTTCAGCATAATCTGATTGTACTCTCTGAGGACTTCCCTGACGGCTTAGGCTGATCTGAGTACAGGGCACAGAGTTTGGTCTCTGGCTCAATATAGCAACAAGGCTTTCCAGAAATGGTTTGTTCCGTGACCCATCGGGTAATTCTAAGTTCATTTGGAAAACTGGTGAGTGCTTGATGATCCAGTTTCTATCTCTAGACTGTTTTCTCCTCTGCCTCCTGCATTTTATGAACTCCCCCAACATCCCCCTTCCTGGGCCTTAGTCCCAAGATTCCAAAGAGCCCAGCATGGGTGCGATGTCACCAAGCGAAAGCTGTATGATGCAATGATAATATAAAACAACATCGAGTTGCATGTTTTTCATGTGCAAACAATTTATG
The DNA here is from genome assembly GCA_004027205.1 of Ctenodactylus gundi. NCBI lineage: Eukaryota > Metazoa > Chordata > Mammalia > Rodentia > Ctenodactylidae > Ctenodactylus > Ctenodactylus gundi. Next base: position 23,422 of record PVKB01005479.1, on the reverse strand, counting down.
GAGAAAGTATAGTTACAAATGGATGCAACTGAAGCCCTAAAAGGGCTAAGCAACTTAGTCATCACCCAAAGCAAGCAATAGGGAAATTAGAGTTCAACCGCAGCCAATCTGCTTCCATAGACTTGACCTTTTCTAAGGTACAATATACTATCTTTATATTGAGACATGGGATCATACTGGAACCCCTGTCACATGACCCATCCTCAAAACAGTAGATACAAAATGAGGAGTGACAGTAATATCCACTGAGCACTCACTATGTGCTGAACACCATCCTGATATTTTTTTACCTGTGTTTAATCTTTGCAATAACCTTGTGAGCCCCATTTTTACAGAAGAGAAAACTGAGTCCCAAAGGTCTCAAAGGCAATTTATCTCACCAACATCATCCTTATTACTAGAAAACGGAACACAAACGTGTCCAGCTCCAGAGCTTATCCTTTTATTGAGCCTCACACGTTGAGTTGCCCTTTTTAAGAATTCTCTTAAGGCTGACCCTAGCTCTGTTTCCAAATGTCTCTCACTTGGATCAACCAGTCCAGGCCCACCCTGGCCTCGCTGGCCTCTTGGGTAGAAAGTGTTTTTATATTCATCTAAAATAGATCTTCAATTCTCCAACACCCATAAACTCAGACTCTCAAGTTTCCTGAACAAAGACAATGCGACATTTTGCTAGCTGGCAGATTCTCTACATTCCAAGCCAAATCTCTTGTGGTCTGCCAATGGAGCATTTAAAGGAAGCAAAAAGAAGTTCTGCCCCCGACTTGGAAAGTGGCCTGCTTCCTTCTGTCAAATCTCTGCCTGATGTACTTGTCATATTCCAAAGCTTCCTCTGAAAAGTTAGCCAGCACCTTGCTCAAAGAGACAGGTAAGGGGGGGAGGGGATGTTGGTCCAGATCATCCCAGCTCTGCTCTCTGAAACATCCCGCCTCAGTTGCCATCCAGGTCTGGTGTTCTGCATATTGATGAAAAAGGAGAAATGTCGGGGTCAGGTACTTCGTATGGGATAGCTCATATAGCTTAGTCCCACGCAAACAACAGCTTGAGTTCGCACAGCTGGAAATAACCAAGCCAGAATTTGAACCCACATATAAGAGACTTTAAACTTTATTTCTTTTCTCATCATACCATGCTGATTCTTTTATTAAAATCTATCATGTTTTAGGAACCATAATTTTTGTCTTCCAGCAGACAGGCTGTCATTAAGAACTCTGTCTTACGTGTGGGCTGAGACAGACCCAGTTTACAGCAAAGAAAATGCCCTATAGAAGGCTAAGCATTTGGGAGCATGTTTATGGAACAGGAGGAGCAATTTTTAGGACACAGATAGGAAGACTCGAGTTTCTGTTCTGATTCCACCACTGCCCTGTCCTGTGATTCCACAGTGTCTTGTTTTTCCTAGGTCTTTTCTCTTTAAAGTACAGAGGTCAGATGAGGTCCCTTCCATCTACGATATTCCATGATTGCAAAGGCCTGCTCTACGTAGGGGATGCATACACCTACTACCTAGCTGTCCATGGAGTTATTCTCACTTGATGATACTTTTCAAGTGTTAGTACCATTCATCCTGATATTAGCTAATATGCATCTTGTACCGTCTGTGAGCTTTCATTGGCTCATTTCCTGCTCTGTGAGGTCAGGTCATCATTAATGGTTTTGACATTTGTGTGCAGCACCAATGAGAGATACCGCATCCATGTGCCACCCAAACAGGTGGGAGGGTTGTGCTCCACCCATCTTGTTGGCTCGGAAGGCAAGGCATGAAGAAATTACTTGACTGGCGCCAGCACTGGATGAATCATGGGGTTATCCCCAAATGTCTCCAGAACCTCCCTTCCATTTATGTCTTTGGACACAAGCTCATGGAATCACAGATTTATGGTCCATACAAGATCAGTCCAGTAGCATCACAGGATAGAGTAGAAGGAATCATTGCATAAGAGCGAGAAAATAGGCCATGGAGTGGCTGGTCTCTGCCTGGGTCTCCTAGCTCAATGGGCTCTTCTTCATAGAAATATTTACTGGTCTTTAAAAGCTCTTGTTGCCATCCTCGTGGTTAACTTGTTTCAGGATTTACCATCTGAATAATCAAGCCCTGCATAACAGATAATAACTCAGGTTCATTACACCAGCATCTAGGAGTCCTGCTATCCAGATGGTAATATGAGCCTGGAGCAGGTGGGCAGCGTACAAAATAGGCTCTTCTTTTCAGGTCAAGTGCACTGCATTCCAGGAGGCTGGAACTTATCGTACCAGACTTTGGCCACTGACTTCCACCCCTTCCCCCATCCCAAGATATTGTTCTGTGAGATGCAGAACCAGAGTTTCAGATAGTATTGTGCGAACTGTCACTCCGGGGCCTCTGCAAGCACGGAACAAAGAAGATTGTCTTGTTTTCAGTATCCTGAGCAAGGACAGCGATTTGACAAGTCCTAAACCTGCAGATGGGAGTTTGAGGGGTGCTGCCCTGGTCCTCATCCTCTCGCACCTCTGAGTGACCCCGCATCCTCGTCTTCTTCAGCCTCTCTAGGATGTCGATTACAAAACCCCCACACTTAGGGCCCTCTAAATAGCCAGAGCGGTCTGTCTTCATATATGAGGCCTGGGATCCTGAATACGTAGTAGGAAATCCACTTTCTCCAGGGGGAAGATGAGGGGTACCTGGTGACAAAACGAATACACGACTTCAGGTTGTGGTAAGTGCAAGAACAATATCAGCAATAAGACCCACAACCAGGCCGATTGCAACAGTTTTCTGAGAAGCCCAGGAGAGCCGTTCCGAGGCCCTCCCTAGTTTTTTGTTTGTTTGTTTTTGTGCTTTGTCTCACTAGAATAATTTGGATACCCTGCATGACCACTTGGCTGTCACAGGTCTCCAATATCAGATCCATCATATCTGAGGCTTCTGCCTCTACAGAACCCTAAATCAGCAGATCCGTGTAGCCAGGGCTCCTTACTGACAGAGAATGTGAATTAGAGGGAAGTATTTCATGGAATTTTAATCCTGTCAAGACTCTAAATGGGCTTTGAAAGTTGTCTAGCCCTCAATAGATGGTACGAACAGAATGCAGCCCTGGCGAGAAGGTGCAAAAACCAATAGACTTCCCTCTCAGTTTGTTCTCAGACATGCAGGGAGAGAGAGAGAGAGAGAGAGAGAGAGAGAGAGAGAGAGAGAGAGAAACAGAGGACAAATTCCTTTAAAATGCATACAAACAACAGTATGTTTGAGTACTTTTTTGCTTGAGCAAATAGGACTCTCTGCCTATAAATAACTTGAGTGGCACTGCTACTTAACTTTTCTAAAGTTAGATTCACTTAGAATTCTTTTCAACATTTACTCTTAGTTTCACGTGTATTGAAGAATTTTAGATTTTTGATAATACAAACACATTAAGAATTAATAAATTTCTAGCCAGACATAGTGGTTAGGGATGTACCCTGGGAGGCCGAGGCACAAGGATTGCAAATTCAAGCCCAGCTGCGGCAATTTAGCAGCTTAATAAGACATTGTCTCAATGTGAAAAAAAAAAAAAAAAAAAAAAAAGCCGGAGACATAGCTCAATGTGAAGGCCCTGGGCTCAATTCCCAGTACCTCAAAGAGAAAGAATTAATAAGAATAATTTTATTTTAATAGTTTTATTTCTCTCTAGTCCAGTAAAATCACATTTATGTTTCTTTCCACTGATGATTGGGGTTTAGATTAAATAAAAAGTAGAATAAAAGCCACTGATCAAATTGAGACCCGAAACTCGATTCACTGTAGTAAAGCCCACGCTTTAGAATATTTTCCAACAGTCTGATTAATATAGACACTGACACAAGGCAAAAAGAACATAGACTGACTCTTAAGAATACACATGAACGAATATATGGAGGGATAGACAGATAAAATTATAAACCAAATCAAGCAGAATGTTAGTAACCAGTGAAATATGAGTAAATAGGTTATGAAAGTTAAAACATTCTGAAATAACTAAATTTGCCTTCATATCTGTTACTTTAGGTATATTTACGTGGTATAGATTTAAGTTCATTTAATGTAGCAATGTGATATCGTTCTAACTTTGTTTTATTTTAGCAATTCACTTATTAGGTCACTGATGAAAATGTATCCTAAGAAAACTGAATGATGTAAAGATAACCCTGTGGATGTACAAACATGTACCTTCCAGTATTCAGCTAAAGCGTTTGAAATTTAACTTTTCTTCTTCTTTTCCATATTTACTAGTCTTTTGAACTACACGCTTGTAGTTATTTTCTAATGCGAACTAGTGGGTAAGCCAGGTTTAAGAATAGCAACAAAGATATAGGAAAATATAGAAAAAAAAACCCTTCGGTAAATATCCCAATAAAGGGATTGGTTGGATTCAGAGAAAAGTCATCAAGATTTAACTACTGCGACCCGTTCGAGGAATAGGAAGCTGAGTTAGAGTGGTGACTTAAGTGAAATGATTTAGATGCAGAAGATTCATATGTTAAGTACTGTATAGTTTCTCTGACTTGGAAAACCCAAAACAGACATTCTATAGAACCACATGACGTGATAGCCGGAGTTGGGGGAAGGGATAGGGAGGGGTGGGAAGGTAGAAAATGGGAAGGGATTGTAAAGTTGATGTGATACATATGTGTATGAAACACCCAAGTTCATTGTAAATACTATGTATTACATTTGTATATTAATAAAAATAGTGGCAAAAAAGAACACAGACTGAAAGCACAGAGCTGATACTGCTCTGAGAAGCATGTTTTGTACGTTTATTCACTTGATTGGGTCCTAGAAGACCAGACAAGATAGCAGAGAAGGTTAAGCCCTGGGCCAGCAGTGCCCTTTGCCATTTAATTCTTCAATTCTGCTCTTCGTTGCTTCTCACACCATGGGTCAGCACCCTCCAGAGCAGCAGCTGGAGCCGCTAGCCTGCTGGCCACTGCCACTGCCGCCACCAGTGCCACAGCAGCCACTGCTGCCACCAGTGCCACAGCAGCCACTGCTGCTGCCACTGCCACTCCCGCAGCAGCCAGAGTTCTGATGTCGGTGTCGTAGTCAAAGTGATCGGCGGGGTTTATGGTGGCTCAGGCAGCAGCCACCACTCCCAGAACCGGATCCACAGCAGGAAGAAGCTGGAGGTGGGCATGGAGCTGGGCACTTGGGAGGACACTTGGGGGGACACTTAGGTGTGCACTTGGGAGCAGGGCACTTGGGAGGAGGCTGGCACTGCTGCTGGTTCTGTTGGCAGGACATCTTGATGGGTTTTTGGTAGACCTTCGTGGAAAAACAGAAACATATTACAGAACCTCAGTGTCTAGGGCCAATAAAAATTTTCCTATTTTGAAATAATTCTGCAGCACAACAAGAAGTCTATGCAAGACATGTGTGTCTATGGAAATATCTCTGAGACAGAGGATGCCTTATTTACTCTGGACCTCTGGAGTTCTCCGTGGGTCTCGGTATCCGTGGTTAGTATGTGAATGCGGAGTTTGTAAATAAAGTAATGTTTAAAATACTGCAATGGATATCGCATGCCATTTATGGTATGATTTTACTCCCCTGAATCTATTTGAAATGGAATTTAAAAACTGGTAAAAAGTCACAGACATAAAATAAAGTTGGGATCTACACAGGGAGAGAAAAGTTCTTCCTCAGAGCAGCGGGCCGGATGCTAGCAGGCCAGCCACTGACACAGGCGGCAGGTCCAGCACATTTATCTCCCAGAGCTGACTACAGCCCTTCCCAGGTCAGCCCCTGGCAGCTCCAGAGACAACATGGCTCCCGCCCTTCTGCCCTTGTCCACTGGCCTGTTCTCTCCCATACTCCACTACTCCCTCTCCGGGCATCTGGCCAGCTCCATGGCCATCCTGCTCACTGTCCCTCGCTGAGTTCTCATAGAAATACTCACCGTGGTCTCAGACACAGCCCCGGATGGATGTATCTCCTGAGGAGAAAGAGCGGATGAGGAACCAGAAACAGGCACAGGTTTTATACCAGATCCTAGGGCTGGGCTCCACGTGAGCCATACTTCTGGAAGGACCAGGAAGTGGCTGTTGGGTAAGAGGAGCACGTGAAGCTCTTCCTGACATTCCCCATCTGTGCTGTGTCCACGCGAACTGGATACGGGGAAGCCCAGGCTGCCCCCTGGTACTCAGGAGGAAGGAAATACTTCTACTGAACCGTAAGATTTACCTTGGCTCGAGTCTCAAGGACTTTGTTCCAGGCAGAAGGTCTAATACTGTGCATGCTCTTTTTTTCAACCTCCCTCCTGAGCAACCTTTGCTCAGTCCCTTAAGAAGACCTTCTGGTCCCAGAGGTTCCAAGATTACTCCAGATGTATTCTCCAACACATTCTAGCCAAGTCGCAGCCAGCGCCCATATGGCTTTCCCAGGATCACACTGCCTTAGAGAAACCCTTCTTCACTCTTTTAGAACAAACCTCATCCCTCTTCCTATCTGTGAAGAGAGATATCCTCCAGTTAAAATGCCCTAGTCTTCAGAATTTCTCTTCTAATATTTCAGTCTAGAATCCAATGGTAATTTTATTGATCTTATTTATAATACTTGGGTTTCCAATGAATATGTTTTTGAGTTTTCTGTTGAGTGTTGTGTAGAAGTATTTCTGCCTAATTTAAGTAGCTCATGAGTAAAGGTCACATGATCTGGAGTCTTCTGTCAATTAGAGAAAATTCTATAGAAATATCTCTTTGCACCTGTCAAGCATACACACACACAAACACCCCCGCACACACACACCCCTACTGCAACTACTAAAAAATAAAAACTGATTTTTTTTCTCAACAAATATACAAGGAAATCATTATGATATTAAGATCTTTCTCCTTTGAGGAGAAAAAAAATTCTTTTCCCTACCAAACATTTAAAACAGACATTTTACTAACCCGAACACTTGAAACAGACAAGACACATGAAGAAATGCAGTGTGAATTCTTCTTTTTCACAAGGTTTCTGAGGACAGCCAACTCTCTGTGCAACTCAATAAGGCTGATTTCTTTATTTCTCTGTACATAATATGTATCATACAATAACGTATACTATGATGCATGCAATACAATAATATAATCTCAAATGACTCTGGGAGACACCTCCTATGTTAAGCAATTACGTGATGATGACTAAGGTATTTGACATCCATGCGCGTGAAGTTGATGATGGCAAGAAGATGACTAAGTTACTAAGTCCTCAGACTTAATTTCCTCTCAACGAAGACAGACACCGTGTGCTTTTCTAAGAATTTCTGCTGTTACCAACTCAGAAAATCACGCTGGGAGGGAGCAACGGGTTTCTGGGGAGAGGGAGGTTTTCTGGCAAGTAATTTTAGAAGACTGTCTTCCTATCCTCTGTATTTCTTCTGTCCCACTGCTGTATGTACATGGTGTTTATACCTGGCAAATCGTCCGCTGGAAAGGGCAATTGTGACAACCGGCAACCGCATCTGAGTCCTTGACCTCAACATCAAGTTTTGTGAAAAAAATGAAAAAAAAAAAAACCCTAGGAAAAAGTAATATATAAATCATCTGTGAATGGTTTTATAAAATAGATCCTAATGTAAATGCTTAGGAAATTCTTAGCACAAGTATTGTCTGTAAAGCTGGGCGGGATTGTTCAGGCCTGTAATTCAGGTACGCTGGGAGACTGAGGAAGGAGGATCCCAAGTTTGAACACAGTCTGGGCAATTTAGTGACTTATCAACACCCTGTCTCAAAATGAAAAGAAAGAATTGGCCAGAGATGTGTATATATATATATATATATAGTCTGTAGTATAACTCTTACTCTCAATAAAACCAGTTGTTTCTTAAGTTTAGTCAAGTTTAGTAAAAGCTGGAAAGAGGGGTATAAATTTCAAACAATGCATTTGTTGTAAACTTAAAGATCATTATATATTACAATATGAAAAATTTGTGACATTAGTAAGGAAATTTTTCAAATAAGATAATGCTAGTATAGCCTAGGAACAGAAAGGACAATATAGCCATAGGGATAACAATTACAAATAATCTTCATAAAAATGGTTAAGATTCAAATGCACGAAAGCACAAAATAACCCACAAAAGAAACCAGTGGCCAGACATGCTATTCTCTCAGAAGGGTGGAAATAACTTTTTTTCTAACTTAATTTGTAGATGTCATAAAATTCCAACTGAAATGTAAATTTTTGGTAAAGACATACATCACTGCATTTTGAAATCCTGAAGGTGAAGCATCAAGGTGAGTGAGAGGCCGTTGGTGTCCCAGAAGCTCACGAGAGACTCACCAAGGTCTGTGGGCACTTGGGCATAGGGAGCAAGTACAACCCAGCCATGGGAGGCTTTCCTGAAGGAGCCAGGCCACTTCTTGATGCAAACACTGCTTGAAGCCAGCCCAGGCCCTGAGGGCACGCTTTCCTGGGAAAAATGCAAACCTCCCTGAGGAAAGCAGCCCAGGGCAGCAGTCACTGCCTAGCTGATCGGTTCCCAGCCTAGCAGGCTCCTCCCAGAACCCATAGTCCTAACTCTCCTCATACTGGGAAACCAAGCACAGCTAGTGAGACACTCAGGAGAAAAAGCTTCTTCCAGGAAGCTCAGATCTTAAGGAAAATATAGCCAGAGAATCACCCAGAGGGCAGTGACTGCGTTAGCACTGAAGAGCCCTATGCACAGAGAGGAACACGAGGCACACGTCTGGCTAGGAACCTGGGCCAGGTGTTGAGGGGTCTGGAGACAGTGTTTGCAGAGGCTGTGAGATTGAGGGGTGAAGAACAGATATGGGAGCACCCTGGGCAGGCGCCTTCCTCACCCCCAAACACTGCTGAGCTCTGCGAGCTCCTCCTACCGTCCCCAGACACAGCTGACTTCCATGCAGAAGGGCTTCAGCCAAGCCCTAAGCACCATGGAGTGCCTGGTCTGAAGAGACTGTGGGGCACGGGCAGAAAGACTGGCACGGTGCAGAAAGCTGAAGGAGTTGTAGGGACAGAAAGGTTGACAGGGCACACTCACGTGGAGTGGCGTAGGAAGAGCACCTGCAGGGGTTACCAAAGAGGAAAGGGGACAGAGACGGGGAAAGCCCTCAGGGGAGCAGCACACGGTAGGGTGCTAGACTAGCCCCACTGGGCCATCCTTACTTCTGATGCAATTGGAGGCGCCAGTCAGAAGATGGAGGCAGAATCCTCCTGCTTGTCATGGCCATAGCAGTGCAGGTGCAACTAGCAGGGGGAGAGAAGCAGTTGTGATCATCTGTCTCCTGTCCACCTCCATCCCAGCCCCTGGGATCTTCATTCCTTGGTAGATGACAAGTCACTGGAGGGAAAACAGCTCAAGTACTAGTCGACATGCCCAACCGTCCAATCCAACTACATACAAGTGGAGCACAGGCTCACACGTGTGCTACAAAGTGTCCTGCAGTTTTGAATTAAGGAAAAAGAGAACATGGTCAAGTTCTGACTGCAGTGTTAATAGGAGTGAGAGGAACTCTCGCATTTGTGGTGGTGGTGGCAGTGGTGTGTGTGTGTGTGTGTGTGTGTGTGTGTGTGTGTGTGTGTGCCTGTCATCTGATAAGTCAGAAAGGTTGGTTGTGCGCTAGCAAGAGCCTAGCACCTAGAAGACTTGAAGCTTTTATTTCTATAGCTACTTATCTTGTGTCTTGGGTACTTTTTTGTTGCTGTGACAGAATACCCCACAGCCACAACTTAAGAGGAGGAAAATTTTATTTTAGCTCACAATTTCAGAAGGTCACAGTCAATCCATGGGCAGCTGGCAGCAGCAGAAGCACATGGCAGAGGCAGAAGTGGAAGCTGCCCCTCACAGCATTGCAAACAGGAAATCAACTCAAGTCCTGTAGGAAAGCAGGAAGCAGCATATATATCCTTCCAGATCCCATGCCAGTGATCTACCCCTCTGGGTCCAGCCTCAGTGTTCTGCCCCTTCCAGGTGTGGAAAGAGTGGTAAGGCCTGTAATCCAATCTGGCACATGTCTGTCCTCCACCACACACTCCTGCTCTACTCCTCTAGACCAGGCCCCATCTTCCAACAGCACACAGTTACATAGGCAATTCATAACATCCCAATATATGAGACTTTTGGGGGACATTCCAGATCCAAACCATAATATCTGGTCATGTTTATCTGGGTTGTTTCATAGGGTTGGCTGAATTAGTTTCCGGGTTTGGTCACAAGAGAGACACTAGCTCCCTACACCTCACACTGTGTTCCCTGTCCTCTCACATACCTTCTCTCTCACATCCCCCCAAATTTCCCTGCCTCTGCTCTCTTTTTGTGTGACACAAATACTACCTGCATTACATATTTCCTTTTTCTGTCCTTTCTTCCTCTCTTAGAATATATATGCAAGGTGTTCACGTATGTGAAATGGTGCACAAGAATTATTTTTTTTGATTTAGTGTATATGGCATCTTTCATTAACATGTCATATTAATCCTCACAAGGAACTGTGTGGGGAGAACTCAGATACAAGCTTTCTACCAGCATAGTAATTGGTTTCAGCTTTCTCAGAGCTTCTCTCAATCTCAACTGTATTTTCTTCCCTCTTCTTTCCTTTGTCCTTTATTTTCCACCATAGATAACCTCTGAAATCCCTCTCCTGTCTCCCTCTACCCCTGATGTAAAAATGTCACCAAAGCCTTCTCTGTCTTTCATTTGCAACTGCCTTTTTTCCTTCTTTCCTTTTTTTCTAAATTGTTTCCTTTCTTTCCTTTTCCCCAAATGGGTGAAATTTTAAAATAAAGTTTATGTTGATACATGGTTGATTCTGTTGATGTAGACTGCTATGGTTTGGATCTGGAGTGTCCCCCAAAAGCCTCATGTATCTTGATGTAGTGAGATAACTGTGGACCCTTACCCTGTTTGCGGGGTAGTGCCTGGCTGGAAGGGGAGGATGCTTGGGGTTTGACCTGGAGGGGTTGTATCAACTTGCTGAGATTGGGGGGTGCCCAGGCGGTCCTTTCAAGCATGTATTGTTGACTCGTGGGCCAGGAAGTGAAGGAGGGGCAACTTCCTTGTGTGTGGGAGGCCCAAGTGGCAACGTGAATAAGGAAGGAAACGTTGTCATAGCTTCATCCTGGCAGCGCTCTGGCCTTGCCTGAGTCTACAGAAACAGACTCATGCCCACAGGGCAGCTCTCCAGCATCTGCCGTGTGCCTTTCCTGTTGGCTGGCTGCCCGCGAACGGACTGTGTGAAATCCTCTGAGCTAAATAGATCTTTCCTCCCTTAAATTTTGGACGTTGGGTACTTCATCATTGCACCCAGAGAATAGCTGCGATACTCATGTGACCAGTAGCTGCCCTCTTCTTGCGACGCGATGATCAGGGCTGATCTTGATAAAATGAGTAAGACGAGTAGGTACAGAAACCCTGAAACAGACCTTATGATAACTGGGTGACTTAGATAACAAAAATTCATCTCTTGTGTTTTTCTGGAGCTGAGGAGGTCTAACGTGAAGGTTGAGGATTTGGCTTTTAGTGGGGTCTGCTCTCTTGGCTTGTAAACAGATGGCTCTTGGTGTCTCCACATGGTGCAGAGAGAGGTTTTCTCTTTTCATTCTTTCATTAGGGCATGAACCCCTTTCATGGAGGCTAACTCTTAACAACCTGGTCTAAGCCAAGTTACCTCCCTAAGGTCCTACCTCCACTACCATCAGGTTGAGATTTAAGGTCATATCATATAAATTGGAGGAGGGCAAATGTTTAGTTCGTAGAAGATATAACTAGACTAATAGCACCAATCAAGGGATGGCCAGATTGAATTCAATGTGATCAATGAATTTAAGTATCATTTGCAGAATACTTTATGAGCAAGTATACTTGAAATATTCACTAAAATAAACCATACTTTGTGTCTTGAGCTAAATCTTTATAAATTAAAAAATTGGAATTATATAAAGAATGTTCTCAGATCCTATTTAAACTACAAGCGTGTAGCTGCCAAATACTTACAAATTTACCAAACACATGAGTAATCAAATACCACTCTTATAAAGGGTTTATAAATCAAAGAGTGTTGTATGGCACTTTGAGCGAGACAAACAAGAACAACCATCTCCCACCCAGAAGCAATAATGTGAAGGAATCTTTCCTTATTAGTTGGCGACCACATGGTGGGTAACGCCAGGAAGTTTGTGAGGCCCTGAGTGGAAAAAGGGAATGATTTGCAGAGCCGTTATGGTGGGAGGGTCACGAAATTATAAGCAAGGTTACAGAAGCAGATGGCCCTGTGACGGATGGCCAGGAAGCCATTTATCACAGAGTCTATAGCATTCAGAAGAAAGAGTAACAAGTTCACGGGAAGTCACTGTAATCACATGTGCAGTCAGTCAAGCTAGGCTCTCGTAACTCACTCAGGGCCAGGCTTGTGCGCTGCTACCTTCCCACAAGAGGTAGTCACAAAGGCAATTAGAAAATACCATCATTTGAATAAAAATAAAAACACAGGACACCAAACCCTGTGGAAAACAAGTAAGGCAGTACCTGGGGAAAAATTTATGACATTAAGTGCTTATGTTAAATAAGCAAGGTCTCAAATCACTGATAAAACTTCTTTTTTAAGAAACTAGAGACAGAAATCAATTACATTGAGAACAGTGAAGAGGGAGAGAGAAATTATAAATCATTTTTATATTAATCCTTTCAGCAAATCGGCCTCAGTCGAATTGCTTTAGAATCTTGATTTTTCTCAGTAAGAACATTTCCTTCAATGGCGCTTTCAGTCGCAATTACAGCACCAGGGGTTCGGCTGAGGTTTTGCTCCAGGCCTAATTAAAAACCTGCCACGGCAGACTCACTCCTTAAAGATTAGTGATTTTTCTGACACTTTTCACCACTGTTTACTCAGTCAACTACACATACTCAACGAGGGAGAGGAGAAAGGGCTGGAAATCGCTACCCAGGAGTGGCAGAGTGCAGTCTGCCAAAGGGAATGGCTGGAAGAGGAAATCATCAATCAGGGAAATTAAAATCGGACTGCAGAGTGATGGCATTTTCCAGCTAAAAGCAACTAGGGCATTGGACAATATCCACAGGGCAGGACAGAAACTTTTTGTGAAGACTTTTTATGTTTAGATTGCTGTAAGAATGTAAACTGATAAAGGGCCATTTGTAGTTTATACTACAACCTAAATTTTTATACTGTTTCTCCCAAATAAGTCATTTAAACTTTAATGTTTCCTTACGGATAAGTCTATTTTTAGTCTATTTGTGTTGCTATTAAGATATGTCCAATCTAGAACCCAACGTTTTTTGTCCTTGATTTTTTTATGTTATTATGAAACATCTTTAAAGGAAGTTTTAGTACTTATATATGCACATTAACTACATTATATGTTTTGTATGTAGCCTAAGACAGTCCCTCTTCACGCGAATAGAGCAAAAAATATATAAATAAAAGAAAGGAGGAAAAGAAAGAAAAGAAATTGAATGTCACAGGTTAGACACATCTACCCGATGATGGGGTTTCCATAAACACAAGGAGTTTATTTAACTCACAGTAGTAGCAGCCCAAGAGTGTGGCACCAGCACTGGTTTCCGGTGAGGGCGTCGTAGTAGGTAGCCTCACACAGTGCGTACGGTAGGTGCGTGAGAGGGAGGAGTCGGGAAAGGAGGGGCAAAGAGGAGAGGCGAGATCATATGGTGAGAGAGAAAGAAAAAGAATGAAAGTAGGAAGCCAAATTAATTTTATAACAACCTCTGGTGCCATGAGACCCAACCCAGTCCAACAAGCTCAGAAATAATCTCTTCCCTCGAGACCTCACCTCAAGAAGGCCCCACCACCTCTCCATACAGATCCTTTACTAGGTTTGAGTAATCTTAGAGGCTAAGGACCACTGTGAGTAGCCAGAGGCCAGCCCTGGCTATGTCAGTTTCTTCAATGAGAAGACATGTGCAGTAAGGGGACTTTTTTCTTCTGGGTTAAAAAATTAACATTTATATTTCTGTAAGCAGGCATATGGGCTCCGATTTGATGAGAAAGCTATAGGAAGGCATAGGTTTTTTTTTTTTTTTTTTTTAACCTTTTGGGAGCAAAACCTATTTTGTCCAGAATCAGTTTTTTTTTTTTTTTTTTTTTTTGTAGGAACTCTTTTGCGGTATAGATTTAGAGAAGGAAATTATTGTGATGTAAAGAAAGTTGGATATGAAGGAAGAAGTTTTGGATTAGTAAAATAAGAATATTTTTGATTAAGTAGGTTGCAAGAAGAGTAGTTTATATTAAAAAAAAAAACACCTGTATGTGTAGTGAAGTTTGCTACAATTTGCACTCAAAAGAGTGGTCCAAATAATGAAGTTCTAGAGGTTAATGGCTACGTCAGGGGCCCAGCCTCTGCAATATTGTTGGCCAGTGCAATGAGAATAGAAAGGCTCAGACTTAGGGGTATCTCAAGATTCATTCGGGGTATACCTATAACCCAGTTTATCAGGTATTCTACATTTTTATTCCTAGTATTTATCTCTTAATGAAATTAAAGGGCATCGTTTTTGTCATCACTACTTAAACTAATTGACGCAGTGTCATTTTTCTCTAAACTGCATGGAAACTTCGTGCTCATTGACTGGGCCCATGGGTAGACTATAGGTTGCTATACCAGAACTGCTTCTGTGTTATATGCACACTCTACAAAGAAAATATGGAAAGCCAGCTATGTGGATCAACTTCTATAAAAGTCTGTGTCAGACAAATCTATGATGCCTCTCCACACACATGGGACATTTGTTTCTTAACAATGGTTTTGTGGTGAGTGTATAGCCCTAAGTTCAATTCCCCAGCATCACATAAAGATTGACATAGTGATGCACGCCTGTAATCCCAGCACTTGGGAGGTTGAGGCAGGTGGATTGCTATGAGTCCAAGGCTACCCTAGGCTACATAGTGAGTTCATAACCAGCCTGGGCTGCAGAGCTAGAACTCCCCTCCCCCCCCCCCATAAAAATAGACTTCCAGTCAAGATGGCAGATGAGTAACAGTGCTATACAATATGCCCTTGGAGACTCACTTAAAAAGTTGGAATTATAATTAAAAACTGTTCAACTTAGCTAGGAGAGAAAAGAGTGCCCCAACAATTGAAAAGAGGCCACAGGAAGATCAGAAATTTTGAAGACACATCAGAAGCAGAGGAAAACAGGAGGTTGCCTCAGGCCAACTGAGAAGGGCCCAAGGCATCAGCATTCACAGACTAAGGAAAGCCCAGAGACTGGAACCTCTGACCCAGGTAAGCAGGGATCCAGGAGAAGTGGGAAACACAGCAGCTGATAGTCCCAGCCTCCAGAAACAAGCCAGTGGGAGCTCAAACTGCAAACTGCAATGGGAGCTTCCCCCAGAAAAGGCCTCCTGAACCCTAGACCAGAAGCAGTCATAATAGGCAGTGACATAAGCATGAGCCAATTAAAAAAAATAAAGAGCTCAAAAGAGCTCAAGACTGAATTGTTTAGAGTAAAAGCAGACTCAGAAGAGCACATCAGGGCTTTTGGGGTCACTTGTAAGCACTGCCTAGGAAGAAGCTGATTCAAGAGACAGTTGTAGAGAGGAGAGAAAGGATCTCAAACCCCTGAACAGCTCAGGTGTAGTAGGAGCACCTCTGAGGGTAGAGAACCTCACCCTTGGGGTAGGGAAACCAGGAGAAGCGAAAGAGCTTTGCTGAGGGGGTTGGGAGTGGTCAAGATATCTGAGAAGCCATTGGACTGTTAGGTCTTCACTGCCTAGTCTTATCTCAGAATTTAGAGGATGTCCCACTACCCCAATACACCCTCATACTCATTCTAGGAAATCTCCCAGCTAGGCCTTTAAAGTGAAGCCCCTCCACAACAGAAATATGGGAAGGAGACAAGGCGACAGGACACACACACAGATGTCTGACACCCCAGAAACTAATGTCATGGGCCCTGAAATAGTGCAACTCATAGGGTGGGATGTCAAAAAGCAAATAAATGAGTTGAACAGCCAGTTCAAGCAAGATATTTCTAAAGAAATGCAAGCAGTGATCAGTGGGCTTAAAGAGGAACTTACTAAACAAATATTGGTCCTCATGGAGACAAAGCTTACCGAGCATACAGAACCCATAAATACAAAGTTGGCTGAGGTAAACAAGAAAATGCAAGATATGAAGGAATATCTTGATAGAGAAGTAGAAATCTTGGAATCTAGCTGAAATTTAGGATATGACAGAATACATTTGAAAGCAGGGATGTCTACTCAAGCATTGTGAGGACAGGATTTCAGACCTTGAAGAAAAGGCTGAAGAAATGAATGCTATAATTAGGCATGACTCCAAGATTAGAAATGATTAAAGTAGCTTGATATAATAGATGATTCAAAGAGATCCAATTTCAGAATTATGGGTGAGGTGTGGGAGAAAGAGCAGAAGACGGCACCAAAGGTATAAAGAATTTATTCACTGAAATAATGCAGGAAAATTTTCCGAATCTAGAAAAAGAAATTAATTTTCAGGTATGAGAAGCTTATAGAACACCAAATAACCTCAACCAGCAATGAGACTCACTACAGCATATCATAATCAAAATCCCAGGAATACACCATAAACAGAGAATTTTTAAAGCAGCAAGAGAAAAATGGACATTATTTTACCCAGGCAAACCCATTCAAAATACCGCAAATTTCTCAACGCAAACGTTAAAGGTCAGGAGAGCCTGGAAAAAAAATCTTTTAAGCCTTAACAGTCAGCAAGTGTCAACCCAGGTTGTTGTATCCAACAAAATTATCGCTGAAAATTGAAGTGGAAGTAAAAACTTTTCATGACCAAGAATCCCTAAAAAATATGTGACCAACAGTGCAGAAAATACTTGGAGGAATCTTTGAGAGAGACAGAGAGACAAGCAGCACCAAAGAACACGGAGGAAAGGAAACCTCTAAAGAGAAAGTGTAGCAACAACAACAACAAAAGCATCAATCGTTTGACTGATATCCCACTGAAACAGTACCAGCTTTCTCATAAATCTGTGAAACTTCCCCCATAATTATTTTTATTAGCATATTAGTCTGCAAAACATTATTATATCTAACATGAGGAATTGGTATAAAATCTTAATCTGTGAAACTTTAAAAACAAACAATGGTTTTGTGAGGACTTTCAGCAGCCTTGTCATATTCCATTCTGGCTTTTGTATAGTTGAGAATTAGTTTTGTAGCTTCCAGTGCTTACTGGATGGCTACGCTAGAAGCGGCCCTGAGCATCTGGGGCAGCACAGAGGCAGTAGTGTTGGGTCTATGTGGTGGTGATTCCCTTTCAGTGTTTATGGTGACTGCCTGTGTCTGAATCTTTACCCAGACCCTTTGGTGGGATGCTGGAGAGAAAGGCAACGCTGCTAAGGGGAAGTGGTGGGTGGCCCTTTTGGAGGAAGTTTTAAGGCTTAGAAGAATGTAAATGCAAAGTAAGAGCAAGGTGAAGGATTGATGCTTGGCGGTTCAGTTTCAAGGAGTTCAGTTCCCCTGTCTGTAGTTAAGCAAAGCAGTACTTGCTGCTAGACATGACCATGTGAGTGTGTGCCGTGGGCACGGGAGCTTCTCACACCCAGTGGGAACTGTTAGCTCTTCAATTAGTTTTCGTGTGGCAGAATTTATTGCATCGTATTGCATGATGCCCTTGTATATGTAAATTCAAGCCTTCTACGTTGCTTTTACCTTCTGTGTCTCCTCTTCCTTCTAGCCTGATTATGTGAAGTGTTTATGGGAGAACTGGCTCATTTTATCAAGAAGGGAAATTAGCTGTTACACTGTTTATGGAATAGCTTAAAGCCCACAATCTCAATAATTGATAATTAACACAACTCCAAATAGTCTTTGATACCAGAACTACTGGAAATCTTGTCTCCCAGGCGGGGCTGAGATAATATGTAAAAATCATCTGCTTTTTTCTGATCCATAGGGCCAATATTGATGAGAACATCAGCCAAAATCTTTTCATCAGTCTTGCCAAGAGTGCTGGTTTTCTTAAAGCGAATGCTGTTTGCCTGAGTCTCCACAGTTCAGAGATCACTGAGGTTTAAAGTAGTTACTGGTACTTAAGAGATTGGATGGAGCATCCATGAATCCCAAGATGTCTAGAGAAGACAAGGAGATATCTGTCCCTGGATAGGCCACCATCTGGTATATAAAGTCTGAGAGGTCTCTGTAGTTGAGTTTCTGTTCTGCCAGAATATGGCTAGTTTAGAGGGGCACTGCGATTTGGTGAAAGATCTCAAAGTATAAGGAGGTACTGATAATGTCCTCATGAAGAGAGTCAGGAGCAATCCCCACATCAGAAGCAATTGGAGGGACACACCGTCCCTGTTGAGGAAGATCAACTCATGGTGGCACTGGGAAGAGAAACTCAACTAACTAATGCCCCTTGGTGGTAATGATACCACACTGATTCCATTACCTATTGATAAAGTTTATGTCTTTAGGACTGGAGGGTTGGCACAGAAGTTAAAAGTGCTTGCCTTGAAAATGCAAGGCCCTGAGTTTGATTCCCTAGCACTGCATAAAGCCAGTGTGGTGGTGGATACCTGTGATCTCAGCACTTGGGAGGCTGAGGTAGGAGTATTACTATGAGTCCAAGGCCAGCCTGGGATACATAGTGAGTTTAGAACCAAGCCTGGGCTATAGAGCAAGATCCTGTCTCAAGAAAAACAACAAATAAATAAATAAATAAGTTTGTGTCCTCTGGGTTGGAAAACTTGTGTACGAAGCTGAATGCAGTCCTTCCAGAGGGAGGACTGGAGCCTTACAAACCACTAGAGCAGGGAGTGAATGCCTTTTATTCCTCCTGTAGGTAGAGCCACCTGCTCCGGATTAGTTTGAAGCAGGTTCAGAGGACAGATGGTGGCCTGGCAGTGCCCCTTAAGACGAAGGAAGAGGAATTTTTTCTGCCAGGGAGAAACGGTATGAAGATAAAATACTTTACACCAAAGCTGGACTAACGTTTCTCAAAAGAATGCTAGAGCAATATCTAACGTCAACTATAAACAAACTCACGAAAAGTTATGACCTACATGTTAGGTAGTTAGATGAGCAGTTTGTTCAAAACCTAAGTATACTGTGTTCTCATACTGACCACTAAGACTTAGTAGGCCTTGGAGGCCTGACTCACTCTTTTGCTCCTCCTGTTGTTAGGGGAGCCATGGTTTAGTTGACCGAGGATGCCACCTTCCTCTTCATTTTCCCTAACCTCTCTTCCCTTCCCAGGAGGTGACTGGGGCAGCTGCCTTAGCGCCCTCCCACCAGCCCTAGGATTACCTCATGGCTTCTCTGTGGCTTGCCCTGAAAGGAGGTACACCAGTTGTCCAGCATGCTACCCTCCCCCCCGAACTCCAGCATGGCACTCTCCAGGCTGCCCTGGGTGGGGATGCAGCCAACTGCGGCTACAGTGCCCCTTCTTGCCACCATTTGGAAACAGCCCTAATGTGGCCAACATCAGAGAGAGATCTGGGTTTGTTTTTAACATCCCCAACTTCCCGAAACCTCAGTAAACTAAGATGGGAGCAGCGTTATTTGTATGTTTTCTCATTGTGTTAAAACAGTCCCATGGCCCAAATGGTGGGGACAATCCTACTGGGGAATATTTTTCACTGGCCCTCTGAACATTCCCCAGTTTACACTTGCCATTTTTTCCAGAGACAATGACAGCTGTCCTCGATTCAAGCAGCTCACGTTTCCTCCGTTCCCCACACTGCCTGCACAGGTGAGCTGCCCTCTCTGCACCCTCCTTGGGTGAGACTAGGAGGGCTCCCTCTAGTGGACCGACGTGGGGTGCCGCAGCCCAGGAGGCCTGGGAGACCTGCAAAGTCTTAGCAGTCAATATGTGAACACAGTGTACCTAGGTTTTGAACAAATAAATGGCTGATCTAATTTCCAAACATGTAGGTCATGACTTTTCATGAGTTTGTTTATAATTGACATTGGATACTGATCTAGCATTCTTTGAGAAATGTTAGTCTGGCTTCGGTATAAAGTAGTTTATCTTACGTGTTAGATTCTGTTAGTATAATAAATACCTGAGGTGATCAACTCACAGAAAAGAAAACGTTGTTTTGGCTTAGCCTTAGAGGTTTCAGCCAATGGTTGATTTACCTATTGATGTGGACCTGTGATGTTACGGTCTCAGACTGCAGAGACTACGAGTTAAAAAAACCTTTTGTTTTTATATGTTACTCATCATCTGGTGTTCTATCACAGTGATACAAAATGAACTAAAACAGCCTATTCTTAAGGAAATAGTTTAGATGACTTTTGGTGGGGAGAAAATGGTTTAAAAATTTAAGTTGTGATTGTCACTCTTAAAACATTTGAGTTCCTAAGATGGTGCTGTGGTTTGGATCTGGAGTGTCCCCAAAGTCTCATGTATTCGTGTGTTATGGATTGTCTATGGAACCATGTGCTGCTGGGAGATTGGGGGCCTGCTCTGGAGGGATGAATTATAGGCATATAGATTGGCTTACAGGTGTGTGGTGGGGGCTTGCCACACCTACACCTGGAAGGGGTGGAACACTGTGGCTGGACCCAGAAGGGATGGATCACTGGGACGGGACCTAGAAGTGTATATATGCTGCTACCTTCCTCTGAGGAGAGATTGCACTTGACAGGAGTTGGCTTTCTGTTTGTAATATCATGAGGAACTCCCTCCACCTCTGCCTCTGCCATGCAATTTCACTGTTGCTTGCTGCCCCTGAGTGGACTGTGACCTGAAACTGTGAGTGAAAATAAACCTTCTCACCCCTAAATTTGCTGATGTTGGGTGTTGATTTATAGCAATGAAAAAGTAACTAAAACAGATGGTAACGGGGCATCAGAGGATTTTCAGCAGAAAGAAAGTCATCAGGGACTTTCAGCACCCCACAAGAATTTGTGGGTGCTGACATGGGTGCATTACAGCCTGTGGGAGCCTCTTAGTCAGTGCTGCTTTTTATAACACGTTCATGAGTTAGTCTACTGGAATTCCTATAAAATGATGCCAAAGGGAAAACAATATTATCTAACAACATTTTCTGTAGTTGCTCAACAGTTGCACTCTGATCTCACCACCTGTCCTGGCAGACAGCCTCTTCATGGTCACGAGGACACTTCCCTTGGATGTTTCGACTTTTGACATGTGCCGATTTAATTCTACCCAGTTGCAACTATCTCAAGGATACAAATACATTTCAAGAATTATTTATACGTTTTCTTGTTGGGTTAAAACAGTCCCATGGCCCAAATGGTTGGGACAGTCCTACCGGGGAATCTGTTTCACTGGCCCAATAGTTTGGTCTGTGTTATGTATGGCTGGGTTTCCAGTGCTTTCCCTGTGCTTGCTATCATCAATCTTCTGGATTTGTGGGATTCACAAATGGAACAATCAAGATTTAATTGGCAAAATTAAGAAAGGCTTTTCGACCTGACCTGAGCAGGGACTCTCGGACTGGTTTTGCTCAAACTTTTATCTACCCATCTGGAAAATAACAAGGATTTCCTGAAAGAAGAACAAGAAGACCCATGTACTTAGTAGAAAAAAAATTATATGGGCCATCTTTTCTTAAAGGAGTTATTCTTCACTATTTTAAAGATATTATTAAAATTCTTAATGAAAAAGTACGGGTCATCAGCCTACATGTTGTGTTTACTAAAAGTCACATAATCTAATAGACTCTCTTTAACCTAATTAAAAAGGTTACTTGACGTTACTAATCAATCCTAGTGCAGCAAAATTAAAATTCATTGGCTCGTGGATGTATATTTCTCACTTTAGAAAGGTCCTTTCTCCAGAGAAGACTGCCACATCCTTTGGAGACCTTCGCTAAACCTAAATCACAAGCCAGTTCTACATTTTCAGCAACAGAACAAGAAGCAGTTAAAATCTGGGTGGCAAGGCTATTACCAAGCTATAAGATCAGAATTACATAGAATGTATGATATTTTTGATCTATTCTTGTAAATAGTCAGAATAATAGTTCATCTCAGCTGTAAATGTCATATGCTTAACAGTAACCTTCCTCCTTAAAACTTGTTGTCTTAATTAACATCTTGTTGCTCTGACAGAAGACCTAACATCTACAACCTAAGGGAGAAAAGATTTATTCTAGTTCATAGTTTCAGAATGTCTAAGTTCATTTATGGGCAGCTGATGGTAGTGGAAATACATGGAACGGTGGCTAGAGTAGAAGAAAGAGCTCCCCAATGGCGTGGCAGAACAGAGCCACATCTGGGAGGAAGGACAGAACCAGCACACACCCCTCCAGCTCAAGCCCCACCTCCCAACAGTGCACAGTGTCCTTAGATACACGAGGCTTTTAGGGGACACTCCAGATCTAAACCACAGCACCTGTAAATATAGCAACTTGTAAGTCTGAAAAATAGGTCTTATGGCAAACTATAAATTTGACATTATTTTAAAGATACCCTAATTATTCATTACTTGGATAAACTTGATCATTTGATAGTAACTAGGTACAAAGAACCTGCTATAATTATTTGGTTTGATATTTACTTTCTTGGCTATATCAATTACATCCAGCCTTATTTAAGAAAGAACTCAGAAAATCTTCCCTAGTAGAACTCCTGATTATGTAGTATACATAACACATATATTACATATGTGTATACTTCTACCCAATTTCAATGTTTAATAATCAAATACTTAGTAAAATTATTGGGTATGATAGGCAAAAATCGCTGCCACATACGTGACATGTTATATAACAACCGCGTTTTGCAGATAGAAGCTATGAAACAGGATGAAAAGAAACGAGTGTCCAACAAGATATCTGGGATCATCTGTCAGGCCAAGATCTCTACCATCTAATGAGTAATCGGAAGAACTCCTAAGGCCCTTAAACTTCCCCACCAGCTCGCAGGCGCACCTGAGGCCAGTGTCTTGTCCTCGGCTTCTTAAATGCAGGCAAAATAGACATGCGCCTATAATGCATATTTATGAAGTCACAGATGAATTTTCTACTTAAATAAAATTTTGTTTTGTTTATTTCAAAGTTCTGTCTTGTAACATTTTAGTAAAAGAATCGCCCTGGAATTCTAATATAACTCATTATTTGCTTCAGAAATAAGGGGTTTTAATTGCATTTAATTTATTTATATTCAATTGATTGAATAAACTTCATGAGACTTGTTCTCTGGTGCAAGACAGGACTTAGATGCACGAGAAGAAAAGGGAAACATGACGAAGTCAAATGATGATTTGAAAGTAAATTTATTGTTTTGAACCACGTGGTACAGAATACTTTTTAACAGCTTGAGGGAGAAGAGCAAACGTCTCAATGCTAAAGAAGGCAGATTCGTTCTTGCGTACCGCTGGAAATGCAGTCCGGAAAGCACACCTGGCTCAGCTGCCGGAGACGGGGAGGAAGGGCTGGTAGATTCGGACTGCTGTGCCTCCTCTGCCCTTCAGTTCTCAGCGCTGCTCCTCAGCCCTTCTCACGGCTTAGGTCTTAGCAGCCCCCAGAGCCCC